>MOOZ01000029.1:255714-291088 GCA_002930495.1 Cecropterus lyciades | reverse complement strand
GAAGGCCGTTCTTGTCCATTCTTGTCGCGTGTTCTGATATTAATTAGCTTCGTCCGTGGGCAGTAAACATTTATCTTTGCAAATGATATGAAAAGTCGTTTTGTGCGATGTGTACTGCTATTTTTATATTCAAATGACGTAAGCTGTGCAAAAATTAGACGTTATTTCAATGATCCATGGCTATTTGAAGCCGAAATTGAAGTAAAAAATTTAGCAGTTGTAATTCAACATTTTATATTAAATTATGTCAAAAATGTTTAACTTTCGTCACCTTATTGCTGATAGAGTTATCGATCAAGAGTACAATGTTAATTTAAATTACATTGTTTCAAAATTTCAACATGGTTTTTTAATGTTCGATCTTAATTACCCTGCGGATTGACGTAAAATATTTTTCGTGTAAATGGGGTTAATGCTTTACAGATTTTAAGTCTGATAAATGAAGTCGTTTGTAGGAGATGGTCGGCGGTGGTCAAATACATCATGGTAGCGCCGCACGATACCAATTAAGATATAGATAGGGTGCACGATATTATTATGTTTTTGGGGATCTTTGGACTTGGAATAGTGTTTTGTTGGAACCCCTTTTTTCATTCAATATTTTCGGTTTCATTAGTCTGTAGTTTTCAAATCAGCACATTACTGTTTAATTTTATTTCAGAAATAAAAAAAATTGATTTAATAGTTCATCCTCATAATATTATATCCAGAATGCGCACTTGGCTAAAGTGATTGATGGTAGCCCTTCTTATTTGATGAAATTTTGAATATGAATTGTGTATTCGATAAGTCATAGATTGATGAAGATGCAAAACGGTCTACTCAATTCACAAAAAAATACAAACTTCTCAAAACGAGTAGTTCCTTTACTACTCGTTTTGTATTTGCTATACTTATAAAATTCCTACAAATACGTAGAAAATAACAAGTACTTTGATTAAGAGCTGTAGAGAACCGTTTATTTATTTGAAGCACGTAACGCGAGTCACTCTTGGTCTTTTTACTTCCAAAGTAAACCCCAATTAGTATTAGTCCAAATAACTATTTGGTTTCACAAACAGCGCCCGTTATCGTCCATCTGACACCGTCGTTTTCAACAACGTGGCTGTCCTTTAATTACACAATCCATTATTTTCATGAAATTTCGTGCCCTGGACACTTTGTTTCGTTTTATGATGATAAATTCAAAAATACTAAAGTGAGTAGAGCACGCTAGTACGCTAAAGTTAGTGTTACAGATTAAGTTGAATGTAACATTATTTTACTTTATTTACTAGTAGATTATATGTATTATACACTTAACTATTATATCTCAGGTTTGTTTTGATGTAATCGTTGATCGTGAAAAGAATTATAAAAAATTCATGTATCAAAATTACACTTTCTATATTGCTATTGACCTACTATATAGGTATACTTTAGTATATTGACTGTTCCGTATTATTTTGACTGTAATGTATTAATGAGATAATTATTCTATTTAATCTCAAAACTGACTGTTTTGGAATGATTTCAGTTAAAATCCAAGAAGTCGTTAGAGGTTAGAAATAAACAATAAAGAGTTTAGAAAATTATGTCGTTAAAAAAGTATTTTTTAAATGGTTCCGTAAATGATTTGAAAGTTTTACATTACAAAAACGTTGTTGAACTTTTAAAAACATTTCAAAACAAAATGAGGTTCTCATTTTTCAAGTCATTCGTTATGCTACCCTAACTGTGAAGCGGTGCCAAATCGTTTTTATGCGATACACGAACAAATACACATGAATTTTAAAACCGCTTTCAAACTGTCTCTGGGCAACTTTCAAAAATCCATCTAACGTATTTCTGTTATCGCTGGCCTGTTCTATTTCAGTCAAAAGGGCACAGTTGACACTATTCAATAATACTAGAAGCGTTCCCACACAGTCTTCAGATATTTATTTATTTATCGCTTCTAGTCTTATTGCCAGTATGCAATAATACTACACGCGTTCCCACACAGTCCTCAGATATTTATTTATGTATATTCTTAAATTTTATGAACCTTAAAGAAATTACCCTATAAGCGAAATGGAGCTTAATGGTAGAAGCACAATCTGCCAGAGTGCTTGGTAGCTTTGAAAATGTGTGAAAAACAATCTTCGTGTTATTGAATAACTAAGGAGATTCTGTCGAGTTCAATTTATACTTTGGGTTTGTCGTAATTAATTATTGGCTGCAAATGCTCCTAATATTGATTTATTATTTCCATAATAATATATAAACTAATTCGTTTTAAGCTCACTGCAGTGCTTTTTTGACCCACTGCTGGACACATTCGTATCCGTATCTAAGAAGAAGTGGCTTGGAACATATTCGGTCACGTTACCTTTAATATATATTTTTTTATTTCAGTGATTTGCTTCATATGTGTATTATATTCACACAGTGTCTTGTTTCTCTGCGGATAATACTATTTCCTACATCGGGTTGATTAGAGACTGATAGGACCGTGATTTAGTACGAGTTATATTCAGCACTACGATTACTTACAAGAAATCTACCCAACAAGTCTATGTAACGTGAAATTTCTCTAGCAATATTACATATAAAATAAAATACAAGAGTGAATTCTGATTTTTTTCCGAATCCACTTAGTATAAAGTATAAAGACCACAAGACTTTTTTATCAGATTGAAGTAACAAACGAGATTGCAGTCCACCTGAAGGTAAGTGGTAACTGCCGCCCATGGACATCTGTAAGCAACTCTATATAGAACAGGGGTTCTATCTGAAGTCGACCACGGATGCGTTGCTACTCTCGAGGACTAAGATGGTCGACTTTATACATATATAAGTGAGCCGGCATCCATATCCTTCCAACAAAACGCAAAAATGCTTCACGCTAGAAATAGGTTTGGCGTTGGTACTTCCCCGGTCGAACTACACTAATTCTACCATCTGTAAAAATTACATGTAACATTCCATGGGGGTTCCTTATAAGAAGTAAGGGTTAGCTTAATAATTGTAAACATTTATATTCTAAACATTTACATAAATATCTGAAGTAGAGACAGTTAAGTTTGAGTTAGTTTACATGCAACAACATAGCAAGATACACAATAGTAGCGCGTGTTTACCGTGAATAAACATTGGTCGTTAACACGACAGCTGTGCCGGACGAAATATCAATTGATTAGAAATTAATGGAACTTGTTAGCATAAACATAATACAACACAATAATTTCTAGTATCGGGTATACTAGTAACAAATGAAATATTACATATTCTTAACCTCTTAGATAAATGATTACCATAGATGATTTTTTTTGCCGCTCATAGACATCTTTAATCAACTCCATATGAGTCCTATCTAAGGTCGGCCTATCTAAGATAGGTTTCTATTAAGGTTGTAAAGAGGTCATCTTAGTGGAGGTGGGTGCGGAAGTGACGAGGCTCACCTCCGCGGAAGCGGAGGTTAACGGAGACGGAGACGAAGGTGAACTTTACATAGTTCAGTTCTTATAAAAACTCAAATAATTACTAATAATCAAAATTAAAAAGAAGAAAATTCATATTCACGAACAACAGCATAGAGGATTAATCACGAAATAATGGTTCACTTAGTATTGAACTTGGTGGTGGAGGTAATGTGAGAAAATACTTTGTATTTGATGTTATATCTCTATAATCCATAACCATAATCCATACAATATATGTAGGTATTCATCTAGTTGCAACATGTAGCTGAGCGGCCGCGGCGCCTCCTTGCGCGTTGTACGACAAGATCACCGTAAATAAACCTACGTTATAATTCCGCAATAATTTTGTGGAGGCGGATGTGGAAGCGGAGGTTCAATTTTTGCGGAAGTTCCACTGTAACGGAGGCAAAGGCGGAGTTCCGTTACAACCCTAGTTTCTATCTCTGTGGACTACGTCTCATACGTTTCAGATAAGAATGTCTCCGTTACCACACCACTTAAACTGGAACACAACAACGCTTAATAATGCTGTTATTGAGCTGAAATAGGTGTGCCTACTAAAAATGGATTATTTACTTATTTTTATGCAATTTAAAAAGTAAGCTCTTATATACAACTTCGGTCGATTTTGATCGTTAATTATTTGTGCAGTGAGAGATATATTTGATAATAAAACAACGATATGTATGTATGTCACAGGAAAACATGTGTTTTTCCTACATCTTTTTGTTGAGAGATGTAAAAAACGAGCGTCAGCTATTGTGCTACTTCCGAATATTGCCGTATAAAGTGGATTATTCACGATAAATATTCCCTAAAAATTTTCATTGAGTACGTTCAAAATTGAGCAGATGGATCACAAATGTTGTTCGGTAAAAGCAAAGTTACTTTGTTTGCTAATTATTGAGTTTCCAGTGATTCTAAGTAACTAAATCCGGTACGTAAAATTACCTTTGGTTATCTATTTTTCCGACGTTAAGATCTGCAAATAAGTTTATATTTCTGAGGCCCCTGGCTATAAGCGCTACTGTGTTCTAGTTCTAAGGTTATTAAGTAAATAAAGGTCTGCGAAGTACACCTATTTTGTCTATATTTTGTTCTTACGTTTAAACTAACCTATAAGTCAGAACACTCCAAAGGCCATCTAATAGTATCCATGAGTGCAATGACTTCGTAGAATTAAGATTCCATAGACATCGTGAATAGTTATTTGTTATTGCTCTCAGCTATGTTTAGTTTCAGTACGCAGCTTTTCCTATAACTTTTGTTATGCTTCCTGCATCAAGGCCTCTAATCTAAAATGGAACTGATAAACCTTTAATCATGCTAATCGCACGTCAATATCAGAAACGAATTACAGGTAAATTACTCAATCAACTTAAAGACACTGTCTGTTAGTCTTTGGGCTGTTTGTACGAAAATTTCCGTGGAAATCGAGTTCCACCGTCAATCCTACACGACGCCGGGACATGCGAGGTGCCGTGCCGGCGCGCCATCGCCACAACCTTACCTTAAATTATATCTGTTTTTTGTCATTACCACCGAAACCTTATTGCCCCACGAGTTACCCTCATTTAGATCACTTTTTACCTCTTTCCGGATACTTTATGCACACTATGCGGAAGGGAAACGTGGTTACGACAACCGTACCTACTTTTAGTGGTCGTAAATAGGATCGTTTTATAACTTAGTTTTGAATCGTGGATTTGGAAATTTCAACGTAGTTATGTTGGTACTTTGACATTTGGTTAATATTCAATTCCTGCTTAACATCTGATTGACTTGCTGAATTAATTATTGTAATTCATACAGTTCTGGAGCTAATAATAGATTTTTATTAGATATTACTTTTCAGTAAATAAGCTAGGGGTCAAATGCTCACCTTATTGTATAACATATAATCGATACTAGGAATGAAATCATTTATTTAATAACACACTCGAACGCGCTCTGGTTGTTCTGAATATTTTGTGCCGAATAATAATAATGTGAAACGCTAATAAAGGCGTCTACACATGGGACTCGAATATGCGGTATACCGTATCGTATGTAACGGCTTTAATATCCATCCCCTATATGCAAATATAAACTTTCTCGAGCTGTAATAGAGTTCATATTTATTCGATTATCGCGTAAGCCGTAGTAATATTGATATTATTTTAGCATGCACTCAAGTTGTGGGGAAATGTAGACTTTACGGTTATGATACAGGAGTTCATTTAGCGTTGAATGTAGGAAACAGCTGGTGTTAACCGAATGGAGTACGATAGGCGGCTTACAAGCGCAGCGTTTCCTGTAAAGTTAGACCGATATTTCATTCATTTACCAAGCTTGCCCATGTGTTCAATGGATAACATGATAAGATGTTCCTGATAAGCTGAGTCTTACATGAGGTTGGCCACTTATGCATTGTTATCCTCAGGACTAAGTCTCCCTTACCATATATTTACTCTTCAAACTAGAACCAATATTGGTTCGTTGTTCGTTATTATATATATATTTATTTCTACAAAGTTATCTGTTCTTTAAGCATGACCGCATGCATTTATGTCAGCCATTATATATGAGTTATAAAATAGCTACAATTATAGTTTTATTTGTCTCAAAATATTCAATAGTGGAAATTGCAGGCAGGCGTGATTATATGCATAAAGTTTAACCCAAATATTGCTCCTTGTATAGTTCGCCTAAATCCGGCGGCGGGGGACTATCACACAGTCTGAATGGCGAATAATTAAGATTGGTTATTTAATTACCCAATCCTGTTTAATTATAACAGAGCGTATGAACTGATGTTACGGTTCGGTCTACCGACATGCAACCAACTTAATTTGTGAAACTAAATATGCTTAATCTCAATGTTTTGGTGGTATTTCCTTTCTGATTTTTACGAGATGGCCATGAGGAAAGCTTTTGAAAATCATCTTGCCCACATTAAAAATGTATTATGATAAAGTCAACCTATTTTTGACCTTTACAAAGCTAAAAAACACACTAATCCCCCTAAAACTGTTTGATCACCTATAGCACAAGGGTCGCAAGGAAACGTAATGGCCCACTTTGAGAAACACTGGTCTAGAAACAGATTTTGAGAGTCAGTCATTGACAGTGTTTTCAGAATTTCACAAAAGTATTGAACAGAATCAGAACTAATCCTGCCAATATAGCAGAATACTATTTGTCTTCAGCCAGCAGTTTTCGGATTATCCTACTTAGTTGAGGCTTCGCTGAATAACTGGTAATTAACGAATTAGGCGCTCACTTATTACTTGGAATTATTCAATAAATAACTAAACGCTTTATACACTTTACATGACACTTAAGAATTCTAGTATTAGGCTCATAGACTAATACTAGAATTCTTAAGTATCATGTGTACACTGAGTGGTCACCGAGAAAGGTTAAAAATGTCATAAAAAATATAGTTTGAATTTCCACTAAAAATTGAATATTAACTAGATACTAAATAAGGTAGTTTTATTGGTGTTTATTATGTTTAAACATGTTTGTATTAATTATTTTCTTGTGGAAAAATAAACCATATCAATGTACAAACCATGTCATGGCGTATCGTCACTACATCAATCTTACACTTTGAAGAATCTGGCTTCAATCCACACTCAGGAAAACAAACTAAAGGTTAAATAAATTAACGATTATGTAACAGACTGTTGTTTCTCATCAAGTTATTTTTGTTTTTGTGACCGAGGCACGCAAAATACAAGAAAAATTATTGTGGAAACATAAGAGTCGAAAACGTAAATACGAAACGTCGTGTGTAAAATAAATAATCGATACAAAAATCGTTTACAAAACTATTATCTATATCATGTACGTTGGTCTATCGGAGCTCAGAATTTCGTCGGATTTTAATAGGCCATAACTTATTTAGCGAAACCTTCATTACCGCGCTGATTAAACGCCGACGTCCCGATACACATTATCGGTACTATAATTAACGAGTGTGTATCGAGTGCAATTAAATTTCACGTTTCCGTGTAATGTACACACCAATTATAGTGATGTTTAATTGGTTTTGCTGACTGTACGAGAAATAAATTTATTTGGCAGAAATAAATAGATCAATGTTTTAACTTACTTCTTATCTTAACATTTTTATTGTATTTAATATTAAACGTTTAGGATATTTATTTGTTATAAATATAATGTATATAAATGTATTTAAATTAAATAAGCTTTCGTCTCTACTGCTTTTCGGAGGAGGCGGTTTTAAGGTATAAGCGATTTCATATTGACCACTGTGCAAAGTTTTATCATTATACTTCATCGTCATCGACCTATTATTAGTTAGTTTTAGGCCATAGTCCAAAGTGCTGCCAAGCGCGAATTGGTAGACTGCACACACCTTTGAGAACTCTCCGGTGTGCAGGTTTCTTCACGATGTTTTCCTTTACCGTAAAGCAGTGATAATTAATTTATAGTACACACATCATTCGAACCTCGGACTCTCGATTGAGATTTTTATTCTAGTATAGTATGAGATTTTTATTATAGTTAGCCGAAACGCTTTTTGTGAGAGGTATAAACGGGAAACTATTACTAAGACTCCGTTGTCTGCCCATCCGCCTGTCAGTAGGATGTATCTTATTAACCGTGATAGCTAGACAGTTGATATTTTCACAGATGATATATTTCTGTTACCGTTATAAACAGTGGATGAGAGCCACCGTAAAATATTTATTTTATTTTACATATAACATATTTTTCTTCCGTTTTTATTGATAATGGTACGGAACCTTTCGTGCGCGAGTCCGACGCGCACTTAGCCGGTTTTATTTGTTAACATGACTCACAACTACTGCATAAAGCTTTCAACGTCTTTTATAATAGTTGTGTATTAGTTTATAGTAATTTTGTACTTTAAAAATAACCAAGAAATTTAAATACAAGCTATTAACACTCATGGTGTTTTAAAACGCGATTTGGGCATTCTTCAAAAATGCCACATAGTTTCATTCCACGTAATTTATCACGCTACTAAATATAAAATTATTATTAACCTATATTCAGCATTGAAAGAAAAAATGTTTTCATTTAATATTTTAACCAACTTTTAAATATAGTTCTATTATAAGTACTTGGTCGCGTAGAGTATGTATAGCAGTATATAATGGCAGCAGTCATTTTAGTGATGAAAATGGAATTGTACTGGTTTGAAAGTTATGACAAAGCGATAGAGCCGATTAAGCCTAGCATTTTCCTGCGGCTCTGCCCGCGTTCGCGTCAAAAATGTCCTATGTGTTAATCCAGACCAAAAACTATATGTGTGCCAAATTTCATCCAATTCCTATCAGTGGTTTTTGTGTGAAAGAGTGACATACACAGGTATATCCTCACAAACTTTCGAAAAAATTTAGTAATATTAGTAAGATTACAATATTTTAAGGGTCTCTAAAAAAAAAACTGTCTCTAAAAGAGACAGTGGATTACGCATCTGCTATCGGTCTACAACAGGATGACTATTTTGTGTCATTTGTAATAGGTTACAAATCCATAGGCCAAGTGATTATTTAACATATGTTGGAAATGTTTTTTGGTTATTTCATTACGTAAAAAGGCAGCTAAACAGTACTTACAATATATAGGGCCTAGATCAGGGGTGGCGAACCTTTATGTATTACGTGCCATTTTTAGAGAAACATTTAAAGAGGCCATAGACATGCCATAAAGTAATTTTGAGTTCGCATTTACATTTTTACCATACTTGCAAAACTTCCTATAAGTATTGACGATCAAAAAGCAAATATCGCACAAATCTAAATAGTTTTTGTCAATGGTGTCTTTACAATTTGATTACCATTTTTTTTATAGTTTGAAAGTAGCAAACGAGCATGCAGCCCACCTGATGGTAAGTGGCTACTGCCGCTCATGGACATCTGTAATCAACCCTAGGTAAGATCAAAGTCTAACCTAAGGTTAGCCACAGATGCGTTGCTAACCCTGAGGACTAAGATGGAATGCCTCGGAAAAGTATGTCTCCCTAATGTCCTAAAAATGGTCGCCAAATCTAAATATCTAGACTTCGCCTTACGCAAGTCGACACCCATCGAGACTCCCGGTGACTAACGGGTAGATGAAGACTTGGCGTGCTCAAAATATTGTGTCGCGTGCCGTCAATGGCACGCTTGCCATTGGTTCGCCATCCCTGGCCTAGGTCCTTTATCATTCTGGTCAATATGTATGTACAGTGTGAGGCTTATACATCTTTGAAAAACGTTATTTATTAATTCTATCCAAAAATGAACGATGTACTGGAAAAACATATAATAAACTCAAAAGGTTGGATGTTGGCATCCAAGTTGACATGCGGGTAGAGCCACGGGCGACAAGTTGGCCTTTAATTAATTAGGTAGTCTCTTTACCGAGTAATTAGTTTGTTTTGGGGTTGGCCACTAGCGCTGGGCTCTAACATAACAATTTGTCGCTGCCAAGGGTCGCTCGTCCGACAGTGGAATAAACAAACAATCTAATGACTATCACAGGGGAATAACATTTGAATAGTGGAACAAATATTGCAGTTTACAAATATTATGACATGTATCCATTAAAGTTAATTATATATTTCGGTTTTCTGTTAAAAAGCTTGCGTGACAGAGCATTCACGGTGTGGGTTTCAGGTTCGATCTCCAGTCAAACGCATATCTAAGTGTTCAATTTAGACTTCAACACTTAGATAGTGTTCAATTTAGATTTCTGTTCTGGGTCTGAGTGTTTGTGTAATCATCTTTATGTGTGTCCATGGCACCGACACTGGAAAATTCTTGTGTGGGGCTAAAAGTGTATAAAGCATTTAAAGTTTAATGTAAAGTCTCATGTGCAGTGATAACTTAGAGACATCATCAAACTCAGTACTCTTTTTTCTACGTAAGAAAAGAGAATTTTGTAAGGAATATGAGTGCGTTTTGCATTGGTTCGTAGTCCCGGCGGCATAGACCCCTGGAGGCGTTGCGTTTTTGGGATTGAACTGGAGCCATCCAGAAGTAAGCCAAAAAAAATGATAATAACCAACACCTGAAATAATCCCAATTAAACCATAAGTCGTATCTTAAGTCGTTACCAGACGTTTGATTCTCGTCAACTCATTATTCTTCCACTGCGGGTTACGAATCTTGTATCAGAATGGAAGAGCTTTAGACCATAGTTCACTGCGCTGGCCTACTGCGAACTGATAGACTTTATACACTTTTGAATTTTTTTTTCACATCCATCACGTATATTTTTTTCTGAAAAGTGAAAATTAATTAATACGTGCATCATTTTCGACGACCCGCGTGGCGGAGCGGTCACCATTCCGGTCTGACACGCAGTGGGTCCCGGGTTCGATCCTCGGCCAGACAGACATCTGAATGATGAGTTTAGGTTTCTGTTCTGGGTCTGGGTGTTTGTGTATTCGTCTTTGTATGTCCATAGCACCCACGACACAGGAGAAAATCCTACTGTGGGGCTATGAGTGTAGAAAGCGAGCTTGTGTGTTTTTTTATTTAAGATAAATCTGCGTTGCGTGCTATATAATAGATAAATTAGTATACAAAATGTAGGTTATCGTAGAACGAAGTATTTGAAAAAATATTTTATGTTGCAAATAATAACCAAACATCGATCAAGGGAGTGCAGGCAAGTCGTACCACCTCACCATTGCCAATCGGAAGTGCCGTATATTGTGTTTATTGCTACAGTACATCAGTCCACTGACTTAACTGAATTGTGGGCGCAGGCTTTGCTTGTTGACGCGAAACGTGATTCAATTTATAGCGGAGTAACGCACAAATTTACGACTATGCGTACTGTTTTTGGTAGTGGAATTTTTTAATGAAAATAATTGTGATACTCAAATTAAGGGCAACGCAATAAGGGACATGTTATTTGACGACATAAAAGTAATTTGGTCTACAAACGAAATAATATATGAATTTAAGTCTATTTAACGTTTCATTGTAAAATACAGATTAAATTAGTAGAGTATGTTAATATTTTTACATTTCATATTCTTATACTTATCATACAACTTCTATTATATAACATCTTTACGTATAAGAATTTTATTAATTTAATTAGTATTTAAGACAGTGATTAAAGAAACACATTACAAAAATAGCACAACTAAAAGAACTGGAAATACATTTGTACAAATTGCAGGCTCTAGATAGAAGAAATACACTTAGGCATAATAAGGTCTATTGTTCTTTCTAAGCACCTGGTATCCATTTATTTATAACGACTGAGCTCTGCGCCACGTAAATACAGGCCTCAATTTATCTAAATGTCGAATTTGGAAGAACAAAAGGCAGCGAAGCGGTGACGAGCGGTGTACTGCTCATAAAATATTTTAATCAAGACTGGAATTACTTGGGAAAATAAAGCCTCGCTCGTTCAGAGTGCTTGCCGAGTTCACAACACTTAAACAAAGAAGTGTGGAAACGGCTTTTACGTTGCAGCCGAAGCGACGGCACGAGTAGACCACAGAAATCTCAAACCCTTGAAACCAGAGTAATTAGACTTACAAGTTTCAAAAATTAACCGTGTGTCAATGTGGTGATGGTTTGTCTATATATAAAATAGATAAGTTCCCTCAGATTTAGGTGAGATAATATGAAGAATTTCTTTAGTGTTTGGTAACTAGAGATATTTTTCAACGTCAACTATTCTATTAGTATGAATAGTGTTGGTTATTATAGTTCCGTTCAAGGGGTTGATTATTTTACTAAGTTCAGAGTCGTTTGTGGTGAAAGGTCAAAACACTGAAGTAATTATTTAAATAATTCTGTCGTATATTGCAAGTTTTAATTATTATCAACTTTCTACTTCACTTTTCACATCACTTCTGAGTAATCTATAATTTTCTGCCTTTCGATTATTAAATTCTTACAGTAGACGTAGTATCCATTCCTTCACTGTATCTGCTTTCACTTCCGTAAGCTTGAGTGGGTGATCCCTTAAAGACCAACTATTTAGAACTACCTATTTTTTGGAATAAAGAGCATCGTAATCATTTATTCAAAATTCACAATGATCAGTCTTGTGTGACGCAAACGTAAAAAATCATTCGAAAGACCGTATTACAATTTTTAATTCCTGTAAGCTTTGGAAATCCTAGATTTTCGTTAAAACTGTCATTACTTCCAAAGTGACCTTGACCTTTGTAACCTTGCCTGTTTTGTTCAGGAGATTCCGTAAAGTCTAGATATTTGCAAATGTTATTTGCAGTTGCCTTGTCTCTCGCAGTCTTGTGTGGCGACCCTCTAATCTTGTCACATTTGCATAAGCGCACTCGGCTATGAATTCCTTAACATAATCTACATTTATGCGAATATTAAGCTTGAAAATTTAAAACACAATTTCGCAGACCAGACTTTAGTGGTGTTTAAATTCAGGCGGTATCGTTCATTAAGGTCATTTTTCAAAAAATATGCCGTAGAATACTTAGTAAATTTATTCAGATTCAGAGTAATTCCACGTTTTGGAAAAGGTTATTTTAATGGGAAGAAAGGTAGTGTATAATGATTTGTCTAAGGAAAACTGACATAAATTTATGAGATACTTCGTAAAATTTGCATATTTCTTTAAAAGCTATTAACGCATTATAAGGTGTAAGCATAATATTTAAGATCTTTTTGTAATTCAACATACTACAAGGGATAAGATAAGAATTGTTTTAACACCCTGGTGACCATAATTATCCCGAAGATCTATTTTCCCCGTTTCATAAAATTGAGACAAAATAAAAAACGAAATGTTTTTGAAGTATAAGTATTAAATTAACTACGCAGTTTGATATATTAAAAAGAACTAAAGTAAAAAGAAAGAGTAGACTATAAGCTCTGATTTAAGTAATTTAAATACATGTTAATACGTCATAATCGAAGCACTTGTATCAAGAAGTTTTCTTAGTCTTTATAAATAAAAACCAAAATATTCCCAGCGAGTATCATCAAGATATCTAAGTTACAAGTTCTAACGAGAATATAGAAATTTTCGAAATATCTATAGAAATCGTTTAACCCTACCCGTGATCTACCCGTTAAATTCAATAAAGTCTAAGACACGACAATAAATGTAATTGTTTTAATAGCGGCAAAAGAAAATGATCAAATATATTGTTCAATGTTACTTTAAAACGATACAGATTTACTCATTGCATAATATCCAATAAAATTAGTGATACAGAATATTAAATACATATGTATTTACCATCACACGCCGAGTTTTTATTATCTCTGTAACTCTTTTAAAACTTTCCGAAACACTGCGTGAACGTCAGTTAGTACGAGTGATCTTCTTGAGAAATATATATTGCGTTGTTAAGAAGGTAAAGAGGTAACGAAAGGTACTACCTGCCAAAATTAATATACACCACTTTTCCCTAAATAAAACAGCACCACTGCACAAATTCAATATAAATCAACCATTACATCGGTAATGGTTGTACAAAAATAAAAATATTAACGTCTCCTACGACATTTACGTGAAGGAAGAAAATGGAAACCGGTATGTTCGGAACAAGACTACGAAATACCAATAAAAATATCAAAAGTGCATAAATCTTCGAGACTTTTATGTCCTGAAAAAAATCTTTACAAAGTAATTCCTTTGTTTTTCGCAATCTGCACTTATTGCAACAAAAGCTTCAGAGAGCAAATAAACTGCAAGTACTTGTATTAAAATGTTGCTTCTCTCCACAGCATTCCAGTCCAAGGACATCTTTACCCATTTCCCGGTCTCTTTGAAGCGTTAAACTTTGCGTGAGCTGGATAAGAAAATTCGAATAAGTCCGCACTATCCGCATTTTACTGGAGTACTGCAAAAGTTATATGTGAGCGTATACTCCAAGTTTACGTACAGTTGAATGTTTGCGTATACTCCAGTATACAATGTATTTTCTTTGTTTATTTTATTTTAATAATATAGGAGGAATTTGTTTAGTTCCGTTGCAGTAATAGAATCCTGCTTTAATACGTTTATAGCCACTCCAACTTGAACATACACCTAATTATAAAGTGGCATTTTTTTCTTTATCACATTTAAGTAGCAAACGAGCGTGCGTTCAACTGATAGTAAGTGGTTACTGCCGCCTTTGGACGTTTGTAAGCAACTTCCAATTGAACGGGGTTCTATTTGAAAGCGATCACAGATGCGTTGCTACTCAAGGACTGAGATGGTTGCCTAATATATAAGTGAAGCGAAAACCACACCCTTTCGCCTCAGGCAAGAACTGTTTCACGCTAGAAATAGGCGTGGCGGTGGTACTCTCTGGTCGAACTACAGTGGTTCTATCACCTTTAACTGTAAATACATTACAAATAGACTTACGCAATACAAATATAAAGATTTCTGTCATCACCAATAGTTTCAAAACTTCCAACTGCTGGTAACGATGATAGTAATTATGTAAGGTGAAACGATCGCAGTCAACCGCCACCTCTCGAGAACCGTTTTTCAAAACTCGTCTGTTTGTTCAACATATTTTATCACTTCAAAAGATAAGAATCTTACATTAAAAGAGAAATACCTTGAAGCACTACAGCCGGTCCAGATGGACAGCGGAGACACATCGACGGAGATGGATGGCCAGCACGCAAGACGGAGCAGACAAACAAAAGCGGACACACGTCGAGCCAGATTGATGGCACTCAGGTACGTTTATACATCGAATAGTGGAGTCAAGTGGACATAGGGTTGATGTATTTAGGAAAAAATATCTAGATTGAAACTATATGATTTTGTTTTGTTTTTGTACTGACGTTAGTTCCACGTTGGACTTTATATGTAAGTCCAACAATGTAGTCTCTATATTTGGAATTGGTAATGAACGCTATTATATTTTGTCCCACCTTTAAACATTTAAGCTTATTTCTTTCTTAAAGCTTTCCCCTTTTGGTTGTTAAAAGTACTTGTGCGTGGCAAAAAGCAATAAGTGTTTTTTTTTAGTATCTGTAAGTTTTATAGCATTTGAGCCCAGCTGAAGTACCCGTGCTTCGCTACGTGGATAAAAATGTAGGTTTTCCTCGATAACCGTTGGAGGTACAAGAAAAGAGATAGGATCTTCCGGATAGAAAACTAAATGAAAACTAAACTTCGTATATGCCATTAGAAGTTTACTATTTTTGAATATAAAATTGAAATATGAAAGTCTGATATCAAAGGATGTAGTGGCGTTAAATAGTCGCCATCTTTAAACAGTGAATAATATTGAAATAAAAAGTAGCCTGTAGACTGATCAGTTAAATAAGCTAAATCCATGCAAAATTTCATGTAAATCCGATCAGTGGTTCTTACGTGAGTAACACACAGACACACCCTATCTCATTTCTATATACTAATATTTATTGTTATTTTATAAGGTCACAGTGAATTCTCTGGAGTGATCCTCGGCCACGCTGATATCTAATTATAAATTCAGGTTTATTTTTTGGATCACCATTACATTAGGACCGAGATTGTGGATATATAGTAAGAATTCGTCATTTTAATTTATACATATTTCATAGACCCTGCCCAGTTGGCGAATAAATGAACTGAACATGGGCGCGCGTGCCGGCGTATAATAAAACGCGTGGCGTGTTCCGCTGACAGCCGCACACGACTGCACGATGCAATGAATCGCAAAAACAGATTTATTCACAGGTTGATTGGTGGGATAGATTGTTCGCGAATTATTGTAAATCGGGATGATAGGTAAAAGGTAGAATCACAAGTGCTGAATACTGCGATAGCACATAATATCATGACATTAAGCCCTGCAAGTAACTAAAGGCGCAAACCGATATAACGATTGATTTGACACGTAGAAGGTTCTGGATCAGATCTCAATCCGAGGCTAAGTATTTCAAATATTGGAGTATTTTTGGTATCTCTGGACATGGGTCCAACGGCCCCAGTTTGGTGAGGACGGTTTTTGCATAATCAGGCAACAGCATTCATTTATTCAATAACAGCATCGTAACTATCATGGTGTGCCCAATTTCATCCAGATCAGTTTAGCTGTACTGAGTGATTGAGTAACAAACTTCCATCTATAATTTTGCATTTACATATATTAGTAAGATTCGAATAAACCCCGTCCCATTTATTCCGTTGTATGATTCAAACAAAATTATGGAGGCAATTTTTACGATTCTCTTCTGGAGAATTCAAGTTGATGTACGATTTAGGTAAGTCAGCCCTTAATCATAATCCTCAGAATAAAATGTAGATAACCGCCCACGGCCGCATATCGCAGCGGACCGCAAAAAAACGTGAAAGCGGCGTAATGCAGATTATTATTCATTATAATCCTATCAGCGCACGTGACGCGCGTGCATGAACAGAAACACTTCGGCCGGGAATGGAGGAATTACGTGGTTTCCGAGTTTTGACACTAAAAGGGCCCTCGACGACGTAGGGCGGGGTTACAGGGCGTATTATATCAAAAATGATATAATATAACGATTATAAGATTAGGGTGGAGGTTGGTATTACGTAAACTTGTTTGCAAGCGCTTAATTTAAAAGCTGATGTTGCTTACAGTGTCAGGTAGTAAATGTAATATTTATCCAGCTTCACAAAGACTTAAGCGACTGACCACCGAGTTTAAACACCAAAAAATGAAGATTTCATGGTAGAAAAAGCAGCATAGTTTGACTGGTAAGGGACCATCGTCACACACATTTCTAGCGTGAGCCTTTGCTTGTGTTACGGTGGAGAAGTATGTATGCTGGAGTGTGATCATCTTATTTTTCAGAGATGACAATGCATCTGGGATCGTACAATTCCTGTTTCATATAGAATTGGCAGATGTCAATGGACGGTAGACTATTTTTCATCTAGATCCAACAAAAAACGTTTAACCAACTTCGTTACCTTAAGTGTCTTAATTTGACTTGAAAGTATTCTAATTCATTTAAATAGATATCACAATATTTCAGGCGACTTTATTGTTTAAAACCGTTTTTACTCCTTTCCTTTAACCACCGTTCACCACGCTTCATGTAATTAAAATTGTCAATTCATTGAAGGTGGTAGAGCTCTTCGTGGTTCGACACCGGTAGCACCACCGCTACACCTATGTCTGCCTAATAACAGCAGTGTTATGCGCTGTTGTGTTCTGGTCTGAAGGGTGTGGTAAGGGAGACATATTTTTCCGAGGCATTCCATCTTAGTCCTCAGGAGTAGCAACGCGTCTGTGGCCAACCTTAGATGAGACTTTGATCTTGCCTAGGGTTGATTACTGTTGTCCATGGGCGGCAATAGCCCATACAATATAATACCATTAGGTGGGCTGCATGCTCATTTACTTTACTTTACGTTTAGTTCCATACTATACAAAAAAAGTCATATAACAGTATCTTTCTACCAACAAATAAAAAAATCTTAGGTATTCTGTACTAACAATACCAAAAGGATATAAATTGACAATTGTTACAGCAGTCAAAGCATTCATTACGAACACGTCGGAGGCTCGCGCGGCGGGAATACAATGTAAGAAAGAAACAAAAGCGTACTTCTGTTTCCTTTTCACATTTCGAGTTACCTTTTTTCCTTTTTATATTGTCTGTAGTAAGTTTTAAAATATCGCGAAGGTCGCTTTGTGTAAGAGAAATTTTGCAACAATTATAAAGGTTTAAATTTGATTAAAAATAAACAATAAAAATGTTTATTAGCCTATCCGCGTTTAAGTGTAAAATGCTTAATGCTTCAGGGAAGTCAATATAAAAGGAATATAAGTTCTTACTAGAATTCAACATTGTTTTCATGCTCGCTTTAGACAAATACGATATACACTGCCGTATTTAGACTCAACAGTATTCTAAGGGGAGTTATTTGGATGAGGCTTTTCAACGAAGTCCTCAGGGATGGTATTATCTGTAATTGACTTTCGATTAGATTTTAATATGAAACGGGTTATTACGATGTAATTAATGTAAAACTATATAACCAGGTTATACGTTACAGGCATTATATTTTAAGCTGCAATAATAGCATCGTATGGGTACAGTGATACCAAAATTCAGGTGGAGGGCAACCTCGTGTGCTAGTAACATAAAATATCATAAGAGTTAAAAAAATTATGGTCCATAAACGTCAGAAGCAAGGTCAGGCATTCCATTCAATATACGGGCGCTTTCAGGCGAAGTCCATTTCTCAGAATTTGTTACACGACCCTTTAACCGTAATGTAGCTTTAAGTTCCATTTCAAAATCCTTTGCTCCAGTCGTCTGAGTACCGATGTTTAGAGCTCACAAAAAATGTAAGGCTTTTGCTACCAACGATTTAGACAAATAGAATGGACGATCGTAAACTAAATCTATTACTGCTCCACTGTCGAGAATTGCTTGCTTAGACTCAGTGATTATATGTAATCAAATTGGGAAAATTTAATTTGAGTATTTAATTTTCTTTCAAATTGGAGAAAGTATCGCCTGTGTAAATATTTTCGCACAATAACAAACATTAGGTCGCGTTTGATATTTTTTACTTCAGGTCATACATGTTTATGCAAAAACTCACAGCGAAAAATATCTTAAAATTTGCCTTGTTGTTTTCTTTGAAGAAGTACGACTCACTAATTCCCTCTTTGACATTAATCCTAATCAATGTCTAAACGTCGCAGATTCCTGTGCTTATATCCCGCAGTTGTCCAGTTCAGTTCAGATTAGTTTTAACCATTCATAACACTACCTGACCGATCATAAAACCAAGATAAGATTGGCCGTAAACGTTACAATTTACCGGGCTTTGCCCTGATGGCTTACAAATCTTTACATGGCTCGCTCCCAGAGGATGCTCCTAACAAAGCCGGGCTTGCGGTCGCGCCCTGGGGAACGCCTGGAATGAGCTTCACAAGGTAACGTCACTATGTAGGTAAATTTATTCCCGTTTAATATACATGAGATATTCTGACCGCATTGACAGGGTAGATTTACATGGCGCCTGCGTTCGTGAATTGCCTGCTATCAAATTGAGTGGGAAAAATTATCTTTTTCTTGCGTTTCTACCTTTACGATGTATTTTTTACAAGAGGCTTCCCCATGTTTTTATGGTTATACGCTACTTTCTAAACATTTTTGATTTTGAGTTCAACAATAATTATTCTGCATTTATCTACATATATACTATTCTATGTGAAACCGTTTATCGCAGATTGAGAATTCTAAAATAATACTTAGTGTGGTTACACAGATACAAATAAGTAACATTGTTAAAAATATCAATACAAAGAAAAACATCTTTTTAAAAATGATCGATTGGTTTTAGTTTAAGTTCATTGTTTTTATGCAGTCGATTTTTTGTTTAAACAATAATACGAGCTTATTCCCGCAGCGCCGCTCGCTTGAGTTATGTACCATGGAAAAAAACACCTGTGTTAATCCAGACTGTGTACCTATCTGTGTGCCAAATTTCGTTCAAATTCAATTAGTAGTTTTTGCGTGAAAGAGTAACAAACACACTCACATCTTCACTAACTTTCGCCTTTTTAATATTACTAGCAGATCCCCGCGGTTTCACCCGCGCTTGAAAAATGCCTAATAAAGTGAGTGATTTGGTGAATAAAGTTTCTGTATGGGAGGGGTGAAATACGTACGTATGTAAAATATGCTATTCAAAACGTCCATGACTGGAATTGTTTCAATATTCAAAATTTAAAAACAAAGAATTCTATTACAGTCTACAACTTTAGTTATTTTTTACATTTTTTACTTACATTTTATGTATGCTTTATTTATGAAAATGCATCACTGTAGACTATGTTAACAGTGTTCATTGTAGGTGGCAACAAAAGATATTGATTTTCATGTGAACCTACTCGAGAAAGGACGATGTATAAAAGGCCATATGCCCATGAGAGAAGCACTTTTTTCTTAGGTCGATGACAACCATCAAGAAAGTTTGTCCCTGGGATTCATTTATTGTAAGGGCAAACGGTGCCGGTGATGATTGTTGCTACAATCACGTTGTCACATGGTCCAATCCTATATCAAAAGTATTGTATTATATTATATTACACATATAAGGTAGGCTTCAAATTTTCAATAGTATAATGGGAGTAACAACTTTCAATTTTAATTCATGAGTAACAAAAATTATAGTCTATGTTACTCTGCAAACTGAAACGATTCTAATGATATGTCATATGTCACAATCTGTCACGCTATTTGGGCAATGACATGGGTGAGAAAAATACATACATACGCTCGAAAACTTTACCCTCCTTGTGACGCAGTCGGGTAAAAATGGCATCACTCAAGATCTTCCTTATATACTTAATAACACAAATGGAACCTAATGATGACGAGACCTCGTTTAGGAGCTAAGCTTATGCTAAAATATGTCAGGTTAGTATAATTTCAAATTATTTTTTAAAAGTTTTCAAAGTAACAAATCGTAAAAAGAGAAATTGATGTAGATTTCTGCTTTGGAGATGGCAAAAATTGGAACTCAAATTTGGCTGTCATACAAGCTCTTGACCTGAACGGAAATTAAAATCGGTTTCGGCGTATTTTAATTAAAATTGCAAAAAAGTCGCTTTCTAACTTAAAAATCCTATTGAATAATATGAAACACAAAAGTGTTAGAAGTTTTGCTTTAAAAACTTGTCACTCGAGTACTTGATTGCATAATCGTGAGAAACAAATCCCTATGATAAAGGAATAGTGATATAAATTAATTTAATAATATAGTAGTAGATGTATAAATAGGGTTTCTAAGATAAATTAAACGAATTAGGAGAGAAACCGTATCTATAAATTAAAGTGACATTGAAGATTTGAACACTTCATAACATTGTGGTCCTAACGAGCATACTGGTTAGATACGAGTATATAACTGATATGGGAATATGTTATAATTTAGAAGGTAGTAGAGAGAGAATTGTTCGAGTATTTATATCCCAAGGAAATTGCGAAAGATTTTCTTTGACACATAAGGAATAATTTCTAATACGTAAATATTTTCGGATATTTAAAGGTTCTACCTAATCTAAACCGGATTTTTTTCTTCTACTGTTTTCTCTTAAACATTATTTAATCGACTAATATCGTTGTGTTATTCTACTAATTTTAATCGGCCCTTAAATATAAAAAAAATCGTTAAAACCTTCGCACAGCTTAAAAACACTTGGACCCATTACGTGCCTGCTAAGTAGAGTATAACCACAACGCGGCGAGGTGTCAGACCGTAGAAGTAAGGGTTCGCTAAGTTTAAGGGTAATAGAAGCTCTATTGTGACGTATTACAGGAGCGTGCTAGGTTTACATGGTACTATATTGCACGGCTTTTAGGGTTCCGTACCCAAAGGGTAAAAACGGAACCCTATTACTTCGTGGAGACTCCGCTGTTCGTCTGTGCGTCTGGCCGTCTGAATGTCACCCTCAAAACAGAATAAAATGTCATACAACAATAAAAAAAAAAAGAAACAAAAATAGATATTTAAAGGGGCATATAACAAACGTGAGGTTTTTCCGACTCGCACTTGGCCGTTTATTTTTTGTATTAAATTTAAAATCACAAACACATGCACATACCCCGCATATGGAAAATTGTTATTCGTGTAAAAACAAAAGCGTTATTTTCCAGTTGAACAATCAGTAGTACTAATATAACCACTTTACATACATGTAAAATTATATATAAATATTGTATCTATGTAAAGTGGTTATATTGGTATTTAATAAAAAGGTGGTACCGCGCCATGTGAAAAACACTGTGTGATGATACAGCAAAGTGCTAATGTAAACTGGATACGTCAAATTTTCTATGATTTCCTTAACACATCAGGTAAGTATTTTATCAGTGTTAGCGTTGTACATCCGAACGGTACTTCACAAAATGTATCCGCCACAGATTATTTGATAAAATTTATCCTGCTTAAAAACGTGCAAAACGCCGTGTGTACCAGCCTTAAGGGTTCGTTTAAGGGTAATAGAGCCTCTATTGTGACGCATTAGGGGAGCGTAACACGTACAGCGGCGCCGCGTCCGGAAACTAGTCATCGCGCTAAATAAAAAGCTCGGCGACTCCACTTTCAGATATTGTTTTGTGATAGGGAGACGTATTAATGGAGAAAGCTTTTGAAATTATGAAGCACTAGTTTTCCGCACGCGACGCCGATTGTAGTGTAATGGAAAGAGTTTCGATTTTTATGTCTATAATTAAAAAGAATAAAGGGAATAAGAGATAGAAGGAAAGAAAGAAAAAGGTGGCAGAACCAGTAGAGTTACACCGGAGAGGTACCGTCGTCAGCGCTATTTGTAACGTGAAACAGTTTCTATGTCTGTGTTTCGTAGATAGAGTGTCGTTGCCGGCTGACTTACATACATAATGTAGTTATTTCTTTAGTTCGCAGCATGCTCTGCNNGGTGCCATGGACACACAAAGACGTATACACAAACACCCAGACCCAGAACAGAAATCTAAACTCATCATTCAGATGTCTGTCTGGCCGGGGATCGAACCCAGGAGCCATTGCATGTCAGACCGGTATGGTGACCGCTCCGCCACGCGGGTCGTCAATGCTCTGCATGGAACTGGTAACACTAGTAGATGTCCATGGGTGGCCGCTTACCATTAACTGGACTGTAAACTACTTTGCTAATTCAATCTTATAAAATAAACATACACGTTATAGGATTACCCTATTATTTAGTAAATTAAAATAATACATGACGACAAACTATGAGAGGCTAATAGAATAGATCAATTGCAAATAATAACGGTAATTAAGAGTCCCAATTAAATTAAATGTTACGAAACTATCTAATCCAAATCTGCTTGCAAAATTCCTGACCTAAAATGGAAAGTTAAACTGGCAAAACCATTTTAAACAAAGAAAATTGAATTGAATGAAAAACGGCAGATGAGAAAGACGGGTTACTGGAATGAAAACACTCATTAACAATTAATTATAGGCCCCCCGGCCCCCGCCGCCCGGACAGACGCCTGTTAGCCGCAGACGATATCGTTTGCACATTATAAGGCATCGCACAAACAAACGATTTTAGTCGACAGTACATTTCTTCATACCACAGTAATATATGCTCTATTATAGAATAGGACACTACGGATCGAGTATTTTCGTTTGGGAGAGGGCTCCTCCGGCTTAACCAGCCTATTGTAGACTCTCAAAAAAATTGGTGAAAAGACTTTCTATAAGGAGAATGCTGTCTTATTTCCCATTTAGTGGACATCTATGAAATTTGGTGGAGATAAACTTAATTGTAATAAATACTTAATATTCTAATATGAATAAACAGATTTTTTTATCAGACTGAAGGAGCAAACGAGCATGCAGGCCACTTGACGGTAAGTGGTGAATGAAGCACGTATACATCTGTAAGCAACTTCATATAGAACAGGGCTTCTATCTAACTCGGCGGCTCACAGACAGATGCGTTGCCACTCCCGAGGACTAATATGGTCGCTTCATATATAAGTGAGCAAGAACTGCTTCACGCTAAAACAGGTGTCGCGGTGGTGGTTCCCCGGCCGAACTACACTGGTTCTATCACCTGGTAAACAAGATTAGACTCCTACTCTATGCATTTATTTGGAATGCTTTTATAGCTATCTGTTTCTTGATAAACCTTTAAATCAGAAAATACTATCGCATAACACTGCTGTTATAAAACAGATTTAGGTGTGACGGTGAATCCTTTAGAGTCAAACTACCAAGAGTTCAAATCGGAATATATCGTAAATTATTTCCATATAAAATAAATTGCATAAAATTTTTATATTCCAATACTCGAAAAAACAATCATAGTCCGAAATAGGCCTAAACCACGAACTCCAATGTCATTATTTGCAAATTCAAATTTAGTCTCAGCAATAGGTTTCAGAAGTCCTAGCGCTCAGTTTCAGTCTAAGCAATAATATTTGTAATAATTGTAATTGTGTTTCGAATAAAATGTAGAGATTAATTTATTTACCCTTTGATACGAATAACTCTAGCATTATTGAAGAATAATGAACTTACATTTAATTTGTTATTAAGTCAATTTAAATTATTTTATGAAGCAATTAATGTTAATAAATTTCATATTAGTTGAAGAGAACGCTTTTTATAATTTGAAATATACGAATATTTTATAAATTCAGAATTATGAATTCAGTCTATTTAAGTTTTCATAACATCAAATATAAGTTGTGTTCGGCTTATCAAAGGCATTCAATACCGAAATAAAAAATTAATATCATGTAAACTATGAGTAACTTTGACCTTATTGTGCTCTACGTGTAGTACTTGCGTCCCTTACTTTAAAGTAAAAAAATATATAATCATGAATAATGATACAGTATGAATTATGATATGATACACTTAAAGATGTTACAACCTATCTTGGTTCTATGCAGTCGCACGCAGCAGTCAATATTTTGGTTGCGCCATAACCAAAATATTGACAGCTAACTGCGTTTAAACTAAACATATAACATTACTAACAGCAATGTTATATGTATATGAATCAATGTATATGAATGTATGGCAGACTAGAGGTAGGAATCCTAAATTCTGTTTATTTGTGTACTAGACTTGATACTCTATCAAAAGTCACGTTCCAGAATCTCCGCAGTAATATAACCTAAGGCCATAAAAAATGTCATCGCGGCGTACTGTAATGAAACCCAACGGTACCAGGACAACATAACTCGTTAGAGCCCGTCTTACTAAATCCAGTTTCGCGGGTGCCGGCGCGACAGCAAATTGTATTTATTCGTCGGGCCGGGTGATTCGCGACGCTTGTTAGCGAATTCTTTTTACAGCGTTTCAAATTTCACCCCGTCAGAGATGTCGCCTAACGAAGCCTCCTTTGTGTTATGATGCTCTGAGCAACGAGTTATCTTTTAAGTATTCCATTCTAAGAGATAACGGCCATTGGCCTGTTTGCTAATAAAATAATTATTTGTTGTACGTGAAAATGCTAATAAAGTCTAAAATATTCAAATAACGCCTTCTACCCTAAAAAAAGTAAAGAATAACTTTTCTTTCTATTTTACTTTGAAAACAAAGCACATCATACAATATTTAGTCTGTTTTCAAATAATATAAACCTTGTTTATTTATCCACTGATCCTTAAGGAAGCTTCCTCAAAACGCTTTCAATTTCGTAAGAAAATTGGCGAGTGTTGATAAAATATCGGGCTATTATGTCCTAGCATAATACGATCAGGGGGCGCTGACCCCGACTAAGCCTCGGATAATCTCATAACGAGGCGTAATTGTGGAATAGGTTCAAGGACGTCCCCGCACGTGGGGGACGTGGGGACGTGACAAGGATTCCGTTAGTGTGAGGATAGTATCAACAATGTGAGGATGCCTCTCAGCGATATTGATTATTGCGTAATACTCATAAAATTTGTAGTGCCGTACAAATACTTGATTAGGACCGTGGTGGACAAATCCCTTCGCAGTCCCTTCTATCCTCCTTTTTATTACCTTTCCCTTTATGGTTCTTTACATTAAATATAACATATAACGTAAATGTATTTATTTCAACCTTCTATGAGTAAAATGATTGAATTTGGGCAGTATGTTTATGCTTAGAACCAGATGAATCTTCATCTTTACGCTAAGCAAGGAAAAGGTATTTGGAGCATTTAAACAGTTTCTAGCGTTATTAAACTAGAACTTGAAGTTAAGTTACATCGCTTAATACTATACTGGCTTCTAGCCAGTATAGTATGAAGCAAATGCTCTTATGTAAGCTTTCCTAAGTTGTTTCTTCACATAACATACCCGATCTATCATCAGTGTACGGCAAATTCTCTTGAGACAGTTTTGAGACTTATGGATACACGTTCTATTTAAACTCTGCTACTAATATGACTCGGAGTTTCATCTTATATCTGCTATTTATCAGCCCGAGGAGAGGAAAATCTCTGAAACCACTAAAAATTCTTGCCCTAATTACATCCGCTCAAAACTTGTCACCGAAAGTTCACCGGAGGCCAAATTCTCGTTGATTGCAGCTTCTCTACAATACTTACGAGTTTCTGATGAAGATCACAAATTTTGGTGGTAGATGTTGGATATTGGCAAATTTTAACGTTATTTAATGAACACCGGAATCTACCTTACATCGTTTATAGGATCTTGAACGCGTGTAAGATATATAAAATTTTGTTAAACGTTGGTGAAGACATTGCGTATACTTTACGATGAAAACTTTTGAAAACATATCTTGAACAGTTGAATGAATACGACATTGTAGATTTAATGGAGCAAACGAGTTAACAGGAAATCCGCATTGGAATGTCGGAATTATATCACTACCGCTATGAAAGTTGAATTTTCATTGTTTTATTTGAATTTATTTATATACATATGTTTTTTTTGGTTTTAGAATTATGCATAATATATTTTACTGATATGATCATAATTGACAACGATTTTTTGGACATAAATGCATTCCTGATTTTAAAGACAGAGGCAGGTTAAATTGACCATATAAAAAAAAAGTGGAAAATTTAAATTTAAGTAAGTAGATTTATACAAACAGCGTTCTTACAGAGTATTTGCGGTCATTTCTAAGTCTCATATTATCTGCAGTTCCAAAAACAACTTGTAATTGAGTTTCTAATCCGTTGTATAAACATGAGTCTGAGTGGAGGTTAATTGTTTAATGGCGGATTATGGAGCCTCGAATCGTTGTAAATTAAACACTGTTACGACGCGCCTTTAATTGTTACTGGTTTTTTGACTGAGTGTGTTTTTATATTCCATCTATTAACAACTATTATTAATAATAACGCCATGATTAGATTCGAACATGAAGGACTATACATGAGATCAATAGGTTTGCCACGCTTTTTTTAACATAACATACTCCGAAGCATTTACAAATATATTTTGGATTGCCTTTCCAACTAATGAACTATATGTATATATTTAGTGATATACCAGCCAAACTCGATGAACAAATACCATCAGATAGATAGTTGCATCACACAGTTATGTCAAATTCAATTTTATATGGAACTGAAGCATCGATAATGAATATGGAATGGAGGTACTTCCCATGTTACCACTGAACAAATTCCTCCCTCTCTTCCTCCTCCCTCCCTTCAATAATTTAATTGCGTGATGTTAAGGTGATAGACCTTTTTGTGGTTCGGATGAGAAAAATCTTTCACGACACTTATTTCTGTATACCAAGTTCACGGTTTTAATAATTAAATCAGATTTACTCGGCATTTAACTGTTTTCATTCCTAATCATATTATCGATAACCTTACTGCACTAGTACTATAAAAACATAAAATAGAGTAATTATCAAGTGACGAAAAGAATTACGGTTTTTAACATTAATGTCTGAAGACCGCGCTTGCGGTTTTCTTGGCGTATAACCGTTTCCATCCGTAATCGTTTTATCGATAACGTTATTGCGTCGATTTTATGGCATAAACCGAGTAATCACTAATAGATGAAAAGAATTCCCATTTTAAGTTTAATATCGATATACTTAAAGACCGCGCTCGCGGTTTTCTTTCAAAAAAAATAAACGGCAACGTGTTTACGCGGTATTAATCCATAACCGTAATCCGTAAAATTATAATTTTGAATTTATGTACGCAATAATATAAGGATGCGCATTTGCTGCTGTTTCAAGTAAAAACCTAATTATAGTTATTCAAAACCACGATATTTGTTTAATTTTAATTTTTTTAAAATTCCTATACATTTTTATTCTAAAGAAAGTTTTGGAGTTTACTCCTTAAGAATCGATTTTCATATAAGGCGCCCGGTATGAAAAAAAATACAAGGAGTAAAATCTAGTGATCGAATGACCTCGTTACGTTTTTGTGCGCATCCTATTGTGCGCAACCTTTCCCTTTTTCATCTGTCGCATAGATGGCGCTGTTTACAACAATTGAATATTACTTTAAGTTTTCTCATCCGTCACATAGTTGACGCTAAGTTGTAAAACTATTGAAACTTATTTAAAATTAAATTTTATTGCGCTTGCTTAGAAAATCGTACTTAAAGAATAAACTCCAGTCGTGCGTCGGAGCTGACACACACTTTTTGTCGGCGTTTATGTAACGTAACGTTACGTATTACTTTTAATAAAGCTGTTTAATAAAGCAGTTTATGTGTATTGTGCAGTAATATGAGAAACTCAAAACTCTGCACCACACTCATAAATGCTGGGTCATGAATGAAAGTTCCATATTAACAATATTTTAGCTGCACGACACGATTATGGTTACGACGAGTTGCGTATTTTTCGGTTTATTTAACAAATATTTGTTGTTATAGTTTTGATTTATCAGATTAAACGAGCAAACGAGCATGCAATTTTCTGTGGCTAACCTTAGGTGTGAGTTTGATCTTACCTAGGATTGATTACAGATGTCCATGATTGACAGCCATTTACCAGCGATTTACCATCAGGTGGGCTGCATGCTCGTTTCCTACTTCTATACTATGAAAAAAAAAACCAGTTCACCTGATGGTAAGTGGTTTCTGTCGTGTCTCTATGGGCTCGGATAGGACCCCTGTTTTATATGTAAAACAGGGGTCCTATCTGAAGTCGATCACAGATGTGTTGCTACTCTAGAGGACTATGATGGTCGCCTCATATGTAAGCGCCGGCAACCACACCCTCCACTGAAATACAAGAACTGATTCACGCTAGAAATAGGAGTGGCGGTGATACCTCCACCGTCGAACTACACTTGTTCTACCACCTGGTATATAATGGCAATAAGTTAAAAACGGTGGCATCCTTTATTTATGTTAACAACTAATTTAAAACTATGTATTACTAAATTAGGAGTAATTTATAGCGGAGGCTTTGGAGGACAATTCAGCCGCAGAAAAGCACAGAGGTAACATAACACTTATAAAGTTGACTTTATTACCTTTGGTTTTACTATATTAACGATGGCAAAATCACGATTGCGTCCCTTTCCTTGGAATCCGAACTTTGTTGACCAATTCAACAGAATTAACAAGTCAAACTCCAGTAATATTATAGAAAGTTGAGTACTGATGTGTATCCGACTTTCTTGGAAAGTCTCTTGGTCTTGTTCCTGCATTGTTATTTATTACGATCATACAAGATCCGTGCAATGTAAAATATAGCCAGGTAAAACACGAAAGTAATAAAAAAGATTAGTACATTGTACTAAAAGTATAAACCGAACATATATAATGTATAGCAAAGCAAAAAGGCGGATCATGGCTTTGACCGGTAGGTATGTCCGTTTGTAGGTACGTATGTCCATCTGTTCCCTCATAACTTCTAAACTACTTATCAGGATTAAATTCTATGTCACCGTATACTTAATTTAATATGGCGTTCTCTCGTACACATTAAGTAATAAATAAAAAAACATGTCCATACACCATAGTGTATGGAATTAAAGAAATCAATTAACATTTTTGCATACATACAAGTATTTATAACTAAATATTGGCTGTCCAAAAAAAGTCATTTAAAATATAAGCCTAAAAACTTAAAAGCATGGCTTTCGTCTGAACGCGAAAATTAGAATATTCTCTTATTACATACTTTATGAAGCGCTTTACGTAGTCGGGTTTCACTTATGCATTAATTTAGTTTAATATTTTTAGACTTGTAGGTAATATTTAAGGCTTAGATACAAAGTAATTCACGAGGGATACAGTCGTGTGCCATCGGAATATAAGAAACATTCCGATGTCACTCGTAGTATGAATGGTTGTTACGATTTGTTCCAAATGTTTACCGAACAGTGGCGCCATCGCCGTCACGCTGACAGTTCCGTGCCGCGCTAAAAATATTCATGATATATTGCTTTCATGAAAACAGACTTCTAACGTACTAATAAATCTTTCAAAATGACAGAGAAATTGACTCAGCTTTAATAAAACTACGTGTGCCTACTAATCTGTAGTACGTGCTTATTTCTATAACACTAAAGAATAGTAACACTATGAAGTTATGAGAAATGGCTTCAACGAAGAAACATATTTTTGTCTGACAGGAATAGTAATTTTAATGATCATAAAACATTGTGAGATAGATTTACCAAGTTGTTTTAATTCAATCTAATCTATTTTATGACCACTGCTGGACCAGTGCTTCCTCTTTGAATAAATTGTAATCGTAGGAAGTCTTTTTTATCATTGTTTTAGTTTATTTAATGTTCGTATTCTATTATTAAATACGTTCGCTACGTAAAAAACATTTATATATAGCTTAAAATGTTCAATGCACTTTATATACAAAAGAATAAATAACAGAATAGAAAGTTTTACTACTAGCAACTCAGTCACTTTATTACACCTCTCAAAAACAATTTCTTGGTCTCTTCCAGGGTAAGCGGTCGAAATAAAATCACCGTACATTTCGCTTTTTATCGAACAATAAATCGTGACGTAATCGTGCCGTTTCATATGAAATCGCTCATCAAAGTTACCCTGACGCTGCGGCGGCGGTTGGCGCGAATTTAACCCCTTTTTATTTTACCGCCCGTCGGTTTATTACGTCGTGTCGTTTTTTATCTGCGTCGCCTCGCGTGCGGTGGCTGAGTGTTAAATTTGCTGGCTTATCACATCTCCAAACCTGTGTTTGAAGAGGGTCGTCGCTTGTGACTGCATATTTGTGTTGGTAAGGTATTCTACCTTGCCGTGTTACAGAATGCCGCTGTACCACGGCACCGTGTAAGCCAAGTGATGTACATTTCAGACTTTCAAAATAGACTTATATTTGAATCTGTGATACTTTTTTTAAATATTCCTATGTCTTAAGAATATATAACATAAGTAATCTACATGTTTGTCAAATGCGGTACAGTCCTTTGTATTTCAATTGCAGCTATATTTCTGTCTTATAACAGTAACGTTGAGCTCTGCGTCTTCTGGTTTAAATGCATATTAAAACATTGCAATTTATTTTACACGTAAAGCAATAAATGTACTATAATCATCTAACCTCACCCTTAAAGGCAGAATATAACAGCGTAAATACTAAGCACATAACATGGCTCTAAAACACAAACAGCAAACGCTATAACGTTAACACATAAACCCACATAACATCATAAAATCCAAAAGCAATTACAAAAGTTTAATTCAAAAGCGTAACCCCAACTAATTGTGGCGGCAAGCGTCATTACCGCAAAGCGAGGAAAGTTGACCGCTAGTGGAATAAACAAGAATATTTTAAATTTATCAGTCATTAGTCGCGGGTGCAGTCCCGGCACGTCGCTCGTTAAAAACTTCAGTCGTACTGCTTTGTAAGGGCGCGACATATAAGCCACGCTTTGTACTGCGACTTAGCGACGTAGTTGTTTCATAGAAACTCGCGTCAAAGGCATACTTATGTTATTCTAGTTGTATCATACGTTTTAAAATTGTCACCGCCAGATTTTACACAATCGCTGGCGTTGATCTTTGAAGTAGGAATCTAATTGCTATTTCTACAATATGAACTGATTCGAAATGCTCTCACATTATTTTTATTTTTCGTTTGAAATATATATGTATTATTACTTTCTTCGTCTTCAATACACGACAAACATATTTTTATCGTAAATTGCACATACCTATTTCAAACTTAATAAGTACGTTCGTGAATAATTATGTTAAAAAAAGGTAGTACAAATGTCAAACAATTTAATCACGGCATAAGTACCTCGTTATCATTATTGATGTAGTCGCAAATTACGATTAAGTATACAAAACGCAAAACAAAGTGCATTCTTATGGCGTCGCCTTAACCCCACCGTTATGAGATTTGGCTCTGTCCTCGGCGGAACCAATTTCGACCGCTTTAATTTCGGCAGCTCAGCGGTTCCAAAAATTTCGGGTTAAAATGTTACTATAACAAGACCCGGTTTGATTTGCGAGTTTGTCCAACTTCTTTTGATTCTCAATAACAGTTTGAGATCTAAATCGAAAATGAACTAGTTACGACCCATAATTGTATTATATATTTACAATTTGACAATGCGTCAATATAATACTAATTTTGTTAAGATATAGATATATTATTCTTCAAGATATTGTCAACTTCTCTCACTTTCAGTCACAGTTATTTATTGTTGTTAGTCTCGCAATATTTAAGTACCTATTAGTTACCTGATACTTACCAAACACATATTGTGTGTTTATGCAGAATCGTATTATATAATTTTTAACTAGTATTATCGGGGATTTGATACATTTTAATATATTACGGTTACTCATATATTGTGATTACGCGTATCGTGTATGCAAAATGTTGGTTTCCCATTTTGCATACACGATACGCGTTCCACGTTCCACGTTCCGATCCTAAACCGATTTCTCAAAGTCTGCGTATTAAAATGCTATTTTGTTAAATGTTTATAAGTGGGTTAAATTCAGCTTGCAAGATTTAATCTAAACAAAATTACATACTTACATCCTTACATACATACATCCTTACAAACAGTGCAAGTTAAATAAAAGCTTTAAAAAAGTAGCATTATAAAATTGAACTGGAACTCTCCACTATCCTCAAAAGTATTAAACACTTAGGTAGTTTGCTACATTATGCACTTAAAATTTCCTTTCCTGAAATTAAAAAAGGTTAATGCCTCAAAGTAGGATAATAATAAGGCCATTTATAAGACATTAATGGTCTATTTTATAATATAGAAGTATGTTGTTGATCGTAAGTGGCCAATGCCATCCACTAAGCATATTTGTAATTACTCCCTGGTAAGATAAGTCTTATCTGAGGTTGGCCAAGTGCTTTACTAACCCTGAGGACTAAGCTTAAGCACTCGGATAAGTATTTCTCCTGTACACACTACATACCTTTCTAAACAGACTGCTGATAATAGACAAAAATTGACGTACTGTAGTGAGATTCGAGTGGAAGTACGAAAGATTCCACTTACTTCAAGGGTTTAATAGTGATATTATTAACTAGTATGGTATAATTTTTATGAACATTATGGGCTACATTTTGATACGTTAACATAATAGTAGTCGCATCAAATGGAGAGTGAAGGTGTGACCTACATACCTATAGAGAACAATGAACAAAAAATGAATAGAAGTTGTTTTATATTCGCCAAAGAACAATGGGACCATTACGTGTATTGTTCTACTTTTGTTTAGTACCTTTAATCATTTTATCTCATGTGACATCCGATTATTCAGGCTTCATTTCGTGCCTATTCAAAATATATAATTTTGAATAGGCACGAATGTATTACAAATCTATTTTATATTCATTACTTGCTTTATCCGCAGTTTCGCACGTTAGGGTTAAGTTTTCACGGCAAAGAGTATTCTATGTGTTAAAACTGTTTATAACCTATCAGTAAGTCAGTAAGTACTTAATTTCTTTCTGACCCGATCAATGGCTTTTGCGTGAAAGCGTAAATAATCCATCCATACTTACAAACTATCGATTTTATAATATTGTTTGGTTTGAATAGAACTTCAAAAATATTATAAAAGTAAGTGATAATTCTTACCTTATGATATGACCGCTTCAAGATCAAATACAATATACGGTGTATTGGAGTCAAGAATGCCAGTATTTAATAAGTTCCACCGCAATACCTGTTTCTGCCTGATAGCAGCAATGTTAAACGCTGCTTTTTACGTGTTTGTTAAGGCAAAGACACCATTTCATTCTGAACAAAAAACTTAATGTAATCTCTAGTAATACACAGCATACAAGGGATTTACCGTAAAATATTACCATATTTTTACAGAAAATTATCCGGGAATATTCAAATCTCAAGGCTTCATTACATCCATTCATTTCGATCCTCTCTTAAGTGAAAAAGAATGATCCTTCAAATCCTCAGGTTCTTCAGGTCAACGAGCGGAATTTATCTGATTGAATTGACACATTTTTAGTTATATATAAAAAATCTGAATGTATACATTTGACTATTAAATTAAAATACGATTAGTGCTAAATTTATTTCCTAAAATATATATAAAAAATCTTGTTATGATTACAGAGACTAAACGTTTCAATAATTAACTTTTATCTACATCTACATAAGGTTTTGCCTGCCTTTATATATAATAAAAAGTTTCTAATATTATTTAAAGGTTGTTAATCTATCCACGTTTTAATTGTGACAGAACTACTGCTGCATACGTTTTAATTTAACTTCATCTCTCTCTCTTACAGGTACGGTTTAGTAAATTCTTCAACCAGGTAATTATTCAGGCCTCAAGGGTTATAAATAAAGAACCTGTTATTGCGGATATGATCTTGATACTACTTCTATTTCTAGTCGGTTATAGGGGATATCCTGTGGCAATGACAACATATCACAAGATAATTGCTTTATCTATAAAAATAGTAATACAGTACATAGAAGAAATAAGGACACGAAACTTCAAATACGGTTAGCATAATTAAGGACTCGCGAAAGCAAACAGGAAGTTAATCGTAGTAACTCAGACAGGATATCGAATTCTAATATAAAAGATAAAACCGACCTATCTTCATTCTGATATAAACCTTTTCTTATAAGGTTAAGGTGTAAAATAACGTTTTGCTTTTCACAACAACACCCAATAAACTTGCTTAACACGAATGGGATGTAGGCGAGCAAACATTTGGCGAAATTCTGACACAAATTGTTTGAATATCGTTGGAACATACATACTTTCATTTATCATATTTGTTTACGCTAGTCATGTACTAGTGGAAACGTCATTTATTTTTGCTAATACTAGTACTAGGCTAGTGTTTTAATTATTAGGCTAGCTGAGTTTTGTTATAGTTTATTTACTAAAAATAAATAGAGTACTACGTTTTTTTTTATAGTATGGAAGTAGCAAACGAGCATGCAGCGCACCTGATAGTAAGTGGCCACTGCCGCCCATGGACACCCGTAATCAACCCTAGGTAAGATCAAATTCTCACCTAAGGTTAGCCACAGATGCGTTACTACCCCTGAGGACTAAGATAGAATGCCTCGGGAAAAGTATGTCTCCCTTACCACACCCTT
>MOOZ01000029.1:209471-223874 GCA_002930495.1 Cecropterus lyciades | reverse complement strand
AAGAGTATGGTTCAACCGGGAAGGTACCGCCGTCACATCTATTTCTAACATGAAGCAGTTCTAGAGTAGCGGGAACATATGAGGCGACCATCTTAGTCCACACGAGTAGCAATGCATCTGTGATTGGCTTCAAATAAAACCCCTAGTCTTCCTGAATTTTCTTACAGCGGCAGTGACCACTTACTATCAGATGAAGTGACTGGCCTTTTGGTAATTCAAACTTAAAAAAATAATAATAACATTAATATAGGATACATATATTCTGTATTATATGTATATTCGTTTTGCTTAATATTGTTGATATATTTAATTTTGTCATAAATTATAAAATTAAAATAATTGATCACGTTAAACTAATTACGAAATAAAAGCAAAATTCCTTACTTTAACATTTTGCCTCACTTATTATTTTAATTGCTAGATTAATAATAATCGACATATTAATCTTTTTTATCGAAAAGTTAATGCGTAAACAGTTACACCAATTGCAACGAATTACGCACACTTAAAAGTATTATTGAAATAAACTTTTTCGTTGAGGAAATGCCGCCAGCATCTTGAGAACGTTGCCCAGGGACATAGACACCGATAATTTTTTATGGTAGTGTTTTATCCAGTTTATACATTTCAGTTTTCTTTTTTGTATATATGTACATTTTGTAAATATTTTTTTTTTCTTACAAAGTTTAGGTGATTGTAAATATTGTTAGATAAGATTATGCTTTTTAATGAGAAAAATAAAAATTGTTTATTTCATAATACGCGCACTTTAAATTTCCGATTACCAAACGTACCGTGGGGTGAATCGGCAGTATGACTTACCGCCGGCCGTGGGTAAACAACGCCATTTATATCAGTGTCGCCATGGCTCACTTCCACCTACTTCGCCAACTTCTGATTTATGGGATGGCTCTTCCGCCTCCCCGTGGCCCAGTCAATGTCAGGAGCGCTTATGCAAATAACATGGAACAAACTCATTCGACAAAAGCATTTGGAAGCGCTAAATCATACATTTTGGACAAGTTTCTTGTAACTGGTCCAAGATAAAGGCTGCGGATAAAACGAATTATATCACAAGTTACACAGTAAGTTAGTAAGTTTTGGATAAAGTTAAGAAGTCGTTTCAATAATGCACGGCCTATGGCACGGGCGGCCTGGCACCGTCGTGGCTCCTCCACTATGCCGAGGCTTCGGGTTCTCTTAGTGGACCCATATAAAATGTAAAAGAGTTTTATTATTTTTTTATTTAAATTATTTTCATTTTAAAAAGCCACATTGTTCCCACAGACCACCCTACTCCACCTGAGGGATCTAAAAAGGGATAGGCATAGTAGGCGACTACTACTACTTTTCAGCTACCTACAAATAAAATTACTTATTGTTGTCAACCCATTAGTATGCATTATTCATACAATAGGTAACTAACTCCCTGCTATTTGGAGAAATTTTAAGTATTTTAACAAATCGAGGCCGTGTTGTGAATTTATGATCCTAACTAAAAATGGAAATTATTAAGTAATCAAGTATTTATTTAATCCTTATAAAAACGAGTTACACACTTATTTCATCACCATATTTTTATGAAAAGAAAAAGTGTTATTGTTCAATAAACTGATGGAATCCAAATTATTCGATATAATTGTATGGGGATTTTCATTACATTGTCGAGAAACATTGTATTTATTGCTGTTACAAGTCATTGACCCCATCAATTCCGGGTCATTAGGTACATGTTTTAGTGTTACATTGCAAACGATACATTGTATAATTTTTTCGCTATTTCTAGATAGGTAACATCAGTATAGTCACACCAAAAGTAAACCTGGAAAAAATAATATTCAAGTGACCAATATCTGAGAAAATTATCTTATATTTAGAGATTTTACCCATATTACCCTATATTTTTAATATCTGCCACCATATTTTTCAACTTATTTAATTTAATAAATAATAAATTTAATTCGCATTAATTGGTCATACAAATACTTCATTAAATATTGGCGCTTAAAATTTTGCATTTAACTATTCGTCGATTGATGGTATGTAAAATAAATACTATCCAATTAATATTATGAGATTAGATATAACAATTGTATCTCGATATTAGTTAAACAATTTGTAAAGTCTTCTAGTCCTTTATTAAAAAGAAAATCACATTGAGATAAGATAAGTATTTTTTAAAATCGTGTTTATTAATTTTTCGTTTCAAAGTTCCATGGTCCCGATCAAACGAGACCCTTAAAAAGGAAGGTGGAGCGTGTGTAGGAGTAAAAATACAAACAAAACAACGGGACAAAGGCGTGACGAGGGTTAAGGTCCTTATCTCGCGAGGACTTTGTTCAATTGTGAAAGAAAAGCCATGATGTCCTTTCTGTACAAAGAGGAAAAACTTCAATTGTATTACTAAGGCCGTGGGAATCAGCCCTGGTGAAGAAGTTACGTGTATCAGACGTGTAACATGGCTTTTTAAAGCACTGAAATACTTTTGGACTGTCACTCGCCAGGGTAGCAAAAGGGGTTTGCCGACTAAAACTCTGCGGTGTTCCTTTTGACGCTTGGTGCCGGATCTCGAGAAATCAAAAGGTTCATGACAAGGTTCCTGGTTTCATTTGCATTTTGGTAACGTCGGCCAGCTCTTGCCTCTCAGTGGTGTCTCTCTTGAGATGTCCGTGTAATTCTGCACGACGTGTGTGCATTCGCACACACGACATTTCGAGCCCAAATTACCAGAATTGAATTAAAGATAAGCAGCAACGAAGAAAAAATTATGATCGTTGACGTTAAGCGACGAGGTTTGACGATAGGCGGCGACAACCGACGACAGTGTATTTATTATCTTCCTAAATGTTATCTGAAACGAATTTAAACCTTACCTTTCGAAAATCATATTAACTGTAAAACGCATAAAGAGAATTTTCGTACGAGCTAAAAACTTCATTTACCTATGTACAGAATACATCTTTATACGCAAAACATGAGGCAATGATATAACTTTAATCATGTGAATAAAAGCCGTCCGACCTACATTATGTATTTAATGATTGTAGATACCTACTGATATTTTATATATTACATTTAATACAGAAGTTATGTTTTTATGTACATGCAGGTTTTTAAGTGCCATAGGTACACGCTTAACAATTAATGGGAAGAGGTTAAATATAATATTTTATATGGTTCACACGCAACACTGAAGTGTGACTGAAGTCTGAAGCGCGGAAAAAAAAGCTGTGGGGCACTGCAACGGGAAAATTAAATAAGGCAATTTATATAAGAATGTAATTTTTTATAGGATAGGTGCAAAAGAGTAGAGATCAGTGGTCAACTTGTATCGTGTGGTCTGTAGTACATAATGTCTTCAACTAGGCTTAAGAACTTCCGTCTATTATTAGTCCGAAGCGTATTTATTCATTTCTAAGTGAATACTTAGATAAACTCGCACGAAGTTTGTCTAAGTTGCGAAGTCTAAGTCCTAACTGTGTACACGCTTCACGACGAGTTCCCGTTGTATTGGCCTCACAACTATGTCAAAGAGCAGAGCAGTAACAAGGTAACTGCGACAAATTGGAAAAGTGACATCCTTTACTGAATCTCCATTTAACTGCTTAAATAAATTTGTCCTATGGATTCCTTCCTATACCATGTCATGTTACCACCCATAAAATATAGAGAACTATGTTTTAAGGGTAGTATCATGATAAGGTAATACATTGACATCGTATAGATAAAATTCAACATTTGGTTTGCCTGTCCAGGGATTGAAAGTGGAGCTTCTGCGCTATGTATAGGAGAGCGCTATTGTAAGAAATTGTGAGACAAAGAAACAATATAATGAAATGCCTTTAAAAAACCCATCGCCGTGGGATTAACGCCGAGTTATATGGGACTCTTACCCATTAAAATCCCTTCAGTGGCCGCGATCTGCAAAGGAACACAATCAAAGTCCTGTAAGCACAAATCCCCGTCAGTCATTCCAGGTAACCCCACGTAGCCCATATATATATATATATATATATGTGTGTCATACGTCACAATCCGTCAAGCCGTTTGGGCTGTAGCGCGTGCCAAAGAAATGGACATACATACATATAAACATACGCTCGAAAAACATTACCGTTCCAAAAAGTAATGAGAATTACAGAACATGAACATCCGTGATCTGAGTGTGTATCGCAGCTCATTAGCTACCAGTGTTATTGACAATGTTGCGGTAATTGTACTTCCTTCCAAGTTGGCGCGTCGTGGCATGGAAACTGTCAATGGAGCCGGTAAATAGTTAACTACGAGAAATTAGCGACGAGGAAGCTGGAACATTTGTTGTTGAACTAAATAACGTATTTAGTTATTTTAGCTACTACATTTTTGAAAACATTTACGATATTTAATGTTATTAAATATAACTTATAATTTCATTAGTAATTATGTATTATTGGATAAAATACGCTAATCGAATAACATAGTTTAGAATTATCATTCGAAGAATGATACATTTGATAAGTACGTTTGTGACGACTACCCGCAACTTATCAAAAGATGGCGCCAATGCTTTCTGAATCATCTGAATCATCTAAGCTTTCTCGACATCTTGAAAATGTACAAGTTCCGAACTAAGTCTGTTGGAGCACGACCTCTCCCCATGCATAATTTTCTAGCCTTGGGCTCGCCGAAGACTAAATAATTATGCCTTTGTCTAAATATTTTTTTCTATTTATACATTTAATTGTCATCAAACATATTATGTGTTTTGATGGTGATGGAAAATAACTATTATCTGTTACCCATTTAATACCGAGAGACATGCACATTAATGATAATGACAGGTCGGTACTCTTCGTAAACCTAAGAACTGGAAATACTGGACACTTGAACTATTTCAACGGTAAAAAGTGCTTTACCCTGGTCCATTATTTTTTATATCGCATACGTGCTTGCTAGTCATTATTCCGATACCCTGGTGCTTAGCGTAGAAAGACAATATTAATTTATTATGAACGTAATTTACTTAACGTCCATAATTTAGTTTTGAATCAATGAAATAACACCAATTAATTTTATAGAAATAATTATATTACAATATTGTCTTCGTAAAATTCAAACCATATTATTTTCACCAACAGATACAATTTATACTGTGTAACCGTGTATTTAAATACACCATTTATTATATCGAATATTCTGGCACCGAATTGAATTCCCAAATAGGAATATTAAAAGCAATTCGCAATTCGCGATGTCACGCTGGCCGATACGTCGGAATGCGAATTTATTAATTTCGACGCAAATAAATCCTCAAATTGCTCAATAGAATAACACGAATGTAAAACAGACAAACGTACGTCGGATGTTTTGCCGTCGCTCTTAGTTTGAACGCAACTTTTATTTCAATTCCCAATGTTATTTTGTTACTTAGCTGAATGCTTAGAGGAACGAAAAGTAGGTATTACTTAGGGATACTAGATTAGTACTTTATATTTGAAACGAAAAATGTTTATTCCTAAACGAAAAGATAACGTTTATTGCTGAACAAACAGTACTGTAAAAATATTAAAATCTGATTAAATAAAAATGATAAAACGTATAATAAGTTCTTTTTCTCAGAGTGTTTTTCCTCAGAAAAGTAGATAACAACATTAATATATAATAGTCATTATAAAGTTGTTATTCAAAATGAAAGATTTATTTCGAGTTAATTCAAATATTATGTAAGATATAGGACGGTAGATAAATATCAAATGATTGTGAATAATGTAATTCAAATTAAAGATGAAGCTGCTGTCGAATGAATAGGGGATTTACTCTGATTGATTCCACACATTCATCAAAGCCGTATACATTCGCCTTATATCCATTCATTTGGATGACAATCGTAAAATAAATTCTTTGAATATATTTTCTTTACATGTTTTGACTACTACGCGTAATAATGTAGTCGCGTTCGCTTTTGATGGAAAGTTTCATGTATTAATGTTGTCCGCTGCTGCAGATTTTATGATTGGAAAAATAAATAATCATAGAAAGATGTAAACGCGGGAAAGCAAGGTCTTGCTCAGTCTTATTAATATTTAATTAAGATACCTATTGCCCAAGCCATTACATATGTGTTTGATACTTTGACGACCCGCGTGGTGGAGCGGTCAGCATACCGGTCTAACACGCAATAGGTCCCGGGTTCTATTCCCGGCCAGACAGATATCTGAATATATCTGTCTGGCCGGTAATATGATGAGTTAAGATTTCTGTTCTGGGTCTGGATGTTTGTGTATTCGTCTTTGTGTGTCCATGGCACCCACGACACCGGAGAAAATCCTATTGTGGGGCTATGAGTGTAGAAAGCGTTTTATACTTTATACTTTTTGTACTTATGATAACATTAATATACTAACGGCTGATTGTGGTGTCTAACTTTGTAATTAAGACAACTGTTGGAAACTATAACGTAACAAAAAATATCATTTCCCCGTAAAACTTTTTACAATAAAGTATACAAGTCATTAAAAATAACTTTATTTATTAAAATTAATAAATTAATTAAATATGGCCTATATCATAACGTTCATAACGTAAAGAAATAAAAAATATATAGCTGCTTCGAAAATTTCATGCTTTGACATATACCCTATATGTATGTATTTCAGTTTTATATCGCGTCATAATATTTTCTAGATTACTTTTCAAACTTTGGCATTTCGATCTCTGATAATATAATATATTAATTGAAATCCTTGACTTCAAACAACCTTCAGTGATTTCGTCAACTCTGGCCCAATAGATCATATGACTGTGTAGTATTGGCATTTTCTGAACCGAGTTATCCTAAGATTTTCAAGATCGAATTATCCAAATCGAATTCCAAGTTTTAGCGATTTCGCGAAAGTTCCCAATAATACAGTCTTTCTCTATTGTTCTTTTGATTCCAGTGCTCGCCTTGAGTATTGCTTGATTCGATTCGAGACTAGCACTTCTGGTGATTGTGTTACTGTATGATATCAAAAGTTCTTTAAGCTCAACATTCTGTATGCTCAGTGATGTTTTTATATTTTTATAAGGTTAAAGTAGCAATGGAATAGAACAGAGTTTCATTTTAAAGATAATTGCAGGTGCGTTTTTACTCTCAGGGACTAAAATGGTCATAATAATATGAGTGAGCTGGCAACCACAATCTCATGATCACATGGAAGTAAAGTGGTAACTACACTCTTCCATAGAGACGCAAGGACTAAGTTACGTTAAAAATATGTGTTTACAACACAGATTATTTACACAGATATGAAAGAAATAAAGAGCATCCATAAATTTTGAACTCTGCAAACTATTGAGTTAACCTTCGTGTACAAATATGTTAGTAACATATCAATAGTAAAATTTATGAAAAATAACGCTTATTAATAGAATGAAATGTTGTGTCTCTGCTATGTATCTCAAGTTTATCTAATTTGTAAGCAATACTGTTCTGAACAATTCGTACCTACAATTTGCGAGAAGATCCTGTCTAGATAATCTTATCATTGGTCTTACGCAATGCTATTGACATTCACAAACTGTTTTGTCCCCTTTCTAGATTTCCGATCATTCCATCCAATTTCTTTCAGTCGAGTCATTCTTCTCGTCCCCTGTCGCACCGTGTCCACAGCCTCATCCTATATTTACAACTTGAAAAATCGTCTAACCCGGCTGTCCGGCTGGATCTAACTCAGGGAATTGGAACTAAATCTCGTCTTTTTTCTCCTAAGCCCCGTTGTTTGTGTAATCGTGACGAATAGTCGCGTGGTCACCTTATTTGATAGTTTTGCTATATATCTTAAATAAAAAGGATAGGATTACCATTTTGCTATAGGGATTTATGTGTTTATCCAAAAGACCAAAAACAAATACCTGACATCGATTAAAAATCTACTAATCTTACGGTAATTTATAATAAAAGCTTTATAAAATACCTCTTTTTATAAGCTTGAAGTAGGAAACAAGTACGCATTCCACCCGATAGCAAGTGGCCTCCACCGCCCATGGAAATCCATAAACAACTTCATACAGAACAGGAGCTCCCTCTGAAGTCAATCACAGACGCGCGTTGCTAATCCCAAGGACTAACCCCCCCGGTCGAACTATTCTCGTTCTAGCTTCCAAATGTGTACAATTATTTCTGAAGGATGCACCGAACAAAGAGGTTGACGCTGCATACGTTGTTGTCTTCCTCAGCGCAATGCAATTACTATTCGCTGTTAATCTGACGGGAATATTATTCGTGCTCGACTGCAGTCAAGTACATCCAACTAGGGTTGCCAAAACCTAAATATCAAGTTACTGCTGAACCGACGAGAAGCTAATATTAAACGCAATACTAACATTCCTCATCAAACAGGACTAGAGGTTATTTTAATACTAATCTTAAAATAACCTCTAATCGCAATACAAAAATAACTCTTGCAACGCTTATTCATTTCTTAGTTAAATAGCGAAAACTTAGAAAGAATTTCTTTGTAAGTATTTTATTCTCTTCAATAGTACTTTGAATCTTTAATTGATACCAATCCACTTTGGGAATTATCTTCGTATTTTCTCCATTCTTCTATTTCTTTTTGTCATAGAATCCAATACGATCCATGTCGTTGAACCTTGCAATATTTTTTCACAATTCCAATTAAGCATTTCTAGAAATTGGATAACTTTCTGGTGATCTGCCAACCCTGACCAGCGGTTTACGTAACTCGACGTTAAGTAAACGCCACGCCGGGATGCTTAGCCACTAATTGCAAGACAGCATAACAGATGTAGCTGACGGAGGAAACAACCGAAATCGGATCCGAAATCTGGCTTTAATTTTTTGTCTCACATGTTAGTGTATTAGTAACTTAGATGGAGTTTTACTACATGATTCACTTATTGCGTAATTCCTATTGAAAATATTATTTAAAAATATAATTTACAAATTAATACAATTTATGTTTTTATCTATATTGAACTGTTAATTTTCTAAGTTAATTTTATTTGCTTATTGGTCTATCAGTTCTATTTAGATATTACATTAGGGACCATAAACTATTATTTTATACAAGAGTTTATAGCGATATTATTAAGCTCTATTATACACGTTTAAAAGTCTATGTATATTTCATATCAGAATAATTGCAAGCAAGGGATAGTTCTGATGGTTTCATGCTCATAGGATCTAGTAATGGAGCTTTATTTTCAAGAGGCTCTTGATATGTACTCGCTCTTTCAAATACATAAAATAAATATACAAAACTATGTATGACTATCAAAATAATTAGCCTATCTATTACATAGGACAACATTATACCTACACTATATTATTTATAAATAGGTACCAAAGGTAATGGTCGACCACAACTGAGGAAGTCGGGGAGAAGCGCGCTTGATGACTGCGATTAACAATAACGATTGGCGCAATTAATCTTCCCCGACCTTCCCTCATTTCTAGCTAATTATTATGTGTATACTGAACGCATGTGGACATTTCTTTCTCTTATTCCTGTAATTTATCAAGGTGGCACGAAAAAAGTATAATATATCTCTTGGCATATCATAATTATGTAATTTTCATATCGTTTTCGGTGTGATTGGATTCGTTTTTCAGGCACACACTACAGATTTTAAGGAAAACATCTTGGGGACATATTATTCTGTGAGTTTTTCGGTTTATAAATTCTCTGAAGATGATTGCTATGGAATAAACCGAGCGCATATTTATTTTGAATGTAGCTACTCATGTTAAACAGTAACGTTTGCGGAAAATTGATAATTTTTTTTTTTTTCAAATTTCCTCAATGATGAGCTTCGTACGAAAGGAACTTCTCAAAACTACTATAAAAACAAGAGTCTTTAACTTACTGAACTTCACCCGTACAAAACCGAGTGCGGTAAAGTTGTACAGTTCTTCGATATGCAGTTGCATTTACTAAGGTTACTTAAAGAAGGAAGATAAAATATGACTTTTAAATATACAAGTGGCGCAAAAGTAATCACCATCATAAAAATGCTATAATTTCTGCAAATAGCAATAAATGTTAGTTCTGATTTGACATTTCTGAAGTAAACAGATACAAAATACTCATCAGTAAACCATAAATCGCTATACTCCTCAAGAACGCATTTCCGGGTCGGAGAATCACCAAAACGAGAGGTTTTGGTGATTTGCAATGGCCGGCAAGACAGCCCGAGTTAACCGTTCTGCAATTCTTTTTGTGATGTTTTTGATTTTACGCATCTATGTCGACAATCCTCAGGACCTGGAAGCGCTTAAACAAAATATCCGTCAGGAATGCGGGAACCAATCGCCGGAAATTCTGACAAGAGTGATAGAAGATGCCATGAAACGAGCCCCTAATCATCATCATTTTTGGTGGCGACCACTTAGCCGATATTACTTTTTTACTTAATGTACAAAAATGTAGACATCAAATAACAAACTACTAACAAATAACTATATACAATCTAAAAGCAAAAGTAAAAGTTTTCATTTATAATAGAATACAGTTAAAGAAAATCGGATGAACTTTTGCGCCATTCTGTATAAACCATAATCCAATTTAGTTGCTAATATCCGGAACAGTTCTCAATAACAAGACAAGAGGCTTGAGACAATCAGCACTTAGCGAGACAATCTTAGCATTCCGGTAGCAACACTGCAAACAGTTCTAAACTGAACATTATACAACATAGTTGTAAACAAACCACGAACCGGTAACTATAGTGTTAGCATTCCTTCCGCCAATACGGACAATACGGGTTAGCTATTAAATGCTCAAACTAGGCCGACTGAATTCTATGAAACGTAGATCAATTATAATATTACTAAACTATTTGAATGTTATCTTAGTTGTAACTGTAAAGGTTTTACATTCAAAGTTTAATTTATTATTATTTCACAATGCTGAAGCACATAACGAACATGAAGTTCACATAATGTCGCCACTGTCGCCAGCTGTAAGCAACTCAATATAAAACAGCGGTCTTACCTGAAGCCAATCACAGGAACACCTAATCCACACCTAATCCTCCTCATAATCCACAAGCTTCTCAATGAAACGGGACCTGCTTTACGCTAGAAATAAGCATGACGGTGGTACCCATGACAACTGGGTCACCATTTTTCAATTTATTGCTACGAGCTCTATACTCACAACTACTTTCCTCCATTATATTGGGCTAACTTACCAATGGAATAAATCGGTATTTTCTACCAATCTATACTTGGTTAGCATAGTAAACTAATTCCAAAGTTCTTCTCATTTTGCAAGGAGCTGCGAGCTAAGGGGCTACTTTAAAGCTGTGTAGGTTTTATCATGGGCAAATGACTCGCTAATAAGCGTTCTACGCTTAAGTACTGAGTCATTTGCTTATGATTTGGATCTTACTGATATAGTCCATCTAGTCATTTATCTAACCTATGAGTGACTGCAACTTTACCGAGAACCCCTTAACATTTACTGTGATTCTCCTTAAGCTTGTTTGTGACTAATCACACAAGAGCAAGAATTCAATGCTATGATATTCTTGGATGATTTTTTTAAGAAATCAGATCACAGCAAAGCTGTTTTTATAAGCGCTAACTTCCAGAATTCTAGTTATTACCGAAAATTGAAACTATTAGGCATCTATTCGAAGTACCGAGCTTGGCGTCTTAGGTTGTTTATATTTATTTTTAAAAATGAATACTAAGAAAATTTACGTAATACGTAAATTTTGTGCCGTCTACTACTATTCAAACCATTACATGATTATAAACTAAAATTATCGCGGATTACCAGTTGCATGGATTGTGGTGACGGCGAAACTACAGTGGCAGAGAGAAACGGTTGACAAACACTAATGTTTGTCTTTTTAGGGTTCCATACCCATAGAACAAAAGCTGAACCTTATTACTAATACTTCGCTGTCCGTTTGTCTTTCACCAGACTATCTCATGAACCGTGACAGCTAGAAATTTTTACAGATGATGTATTTCTGCAGCCGCTGTAACAACACATACATACATACATATATAAAAACAGAATAAAGTAATATGTAAGGTGGGCTCCCAAATAACAAACGTGATTTACCGTTTTTTTATAGATAATGGTACGGAACCTGTCGCGCGCGAGACCGTGCACGACCATGCACTTGGTCGGATTTCTTTTTTAGGTTTTATATTACGACACACGTCACAAACAGTATTCTTATTTTGTTAGAACCAAGCTCCAATATCCAATGCTTGGTCAATGATTGGTCAATTATTCTCTAAACATCATGACAAACACCAATTTATTTTAACGGCCTGTGTGATATTAAATTTATTTTCTTAACAGCTATGCTGACCAATTTGAAATCATAATTGTATTAAATATTCAATATAGGAATCGTGCCAGTAATTTCCAAGAAATAAATTTCATTTAAACAAACCGTCGATTAAAGTTATTGAATATAAAATTGGATTGTAATGATAGATAAATCAGAATCTAGTTCTGATTACTTTATAAAATCTACTACACTTTTATTCTTTTACCTTTTTATTTGAATATAAAATGATTTCACTAAAGTTATCACTAGGATTCACTGAATTAAAAATTAACAATTGGTCATTGTTCAGGCAGGAAAGTAAAGACATATTATTTAACTAAGCCGTTAACTACAAGAGTTGTATCATTAGCTAACAACTTTGGCCAACTTACTGTCCACACTTATCCAATTTACTAGCTTGTGGTTTTCCAAACTTGCCATTCCCTCAAATTAACGTTCATTAAATACAAATTGAGATCCTTTAACTAAAAGGCGGATTGGTGCAAGAGTTAATTTTTGAAGTAAAACATCTTTATCGACGTACGAGTCAGGGGAAAAACGATTTCACACTTGCCAGACTTGGCAGCTTGGGTTACTGCCATGCACTGCTATGTGCGAAGGATTCAGGTAACAGGAAAAAGGACACGTAAAGTAGAAATTTGCATGAATTTATGGCCTAATCTACGGATGCTTCTTCAACAAATGCTGTGTATTTTTTCTACACACTGTTATAATGTAAAACGGTTTTATTATTAATGTAGCCAACAAGCACAATATTTGTCTCTTTTTGAGTGATTTCTGTTACTCATGGATCTCTGTGATCAATGTTAACATCAGCTCTTCGAATTTTATCTTTTAGTTTGATGAATCGCCTCACTATATAGGTTCCTACAAGAATAATGAGTTTTTTTTAATCGTTTTGGGAACCACGTTCTTTATGAAGAACACAAGTTCTAATTTGTTTAAAATATTTATGATAAAGTTTAAATGAAAAGTATACGTGTAAAAAATTACTCAATACAAAACAGATACAAATATATTTTATAAAACATTATAATAGCTAAACAGAAAATAATAAGGTCCAGAGTAGCCAAGTACAAGTTTAAACCGGGCATGTTGCTACGGTAATTGTAGCGAACAAACGGAATTAGTTTTAAATTAGGATTCCTGCACAACAATTGAACAATGGCAAAGTTTGTGTTGGAGCTAATTTTCGAGAATTACAGTACAGCCGGGGGAGTCTAGAGGTTTAAAGCTCTTTCTGAGGGTCTGAGTTTAAATGTCAAGAACATATCTCTGATTTTTTGATGCGTTATGTGCATATTAGAAAGAAATTATCGTTTGTGTTAAAAGTAAAGAACAACATCGTGAAGAAAAAAAGAACCCTGGTGGAAACCTGAGAATTCTTAGGAAAAAAAGTTTTTGGAAAAAATCCATCACTGGGCACTTGACCAGCGTGCAGGAATATGCCCGACACCCCTTACTCTAAGATGAGTCCTGTGCCCAGCAGTGGGACGTTAATGGGTTGATGATGAAATAAGATTTCCAAACCTTCAAGCTGAAAGACACTGTTTTTTTTCCTTCTATGCTTACTTGCATTGCTCTTATATTTATCGCCCTAACTATAATAAAGGATTATTATTTATGCACACATATATTAAAGCGCCACAACATGATCCTAATAAAACCTGCCCGAAGCGTCACGTGCCTAGGCTTTCCACTCGCGTAATTTATCATAGCTTAACCCGGATCACCCTTTTTCGACGGATTAGCATAAGGTTTACTTTAAGCCGTTGATTGTTCTATTTTTATATTTTGGGAAACCGTAGCCGGAAAAATGTTGTAATCATGCAGAGACTGCCAACTTTGAAATCCTGCTGGAAAAAAAGTGAAATAATGTGAAAAATTACATACTAAAAAATGATAAATTAATATATCTCTGCCCTTATGTCGGTGTAGCTACGAGTTTCCATATCATTATGTTTATATCTTATGCATTGGCATCGTAAAAGAAATGTAATATTAGTAGAGATATGGCTCTTCAAGGTTACTAAATAAAAAGAAGCAATCATGATGTTGTTTCATGATCAACAATAGTTAATTAAAGGTAGTCAATTAAATTATTTC
>MOOZ01000029.1:184248-203801 GCA_002930495.1 Cecropterus lyciades | reverse complement strand
TCCTACTGTGGGGCTATGAGTGTAGAAAGTGTTTTTTTTAAATTCTTGTATAAAAACCTTCTATTTATTTATTACCTTTTACCAAATATTCCTCATATTTATGTAGCTTTTTTATGTTTTAGTTATAACTATAGTGTACTTTATTTGTGTAGTCACCTGTCCATCAAACTGTCGTTTAGTGGAATTTCATCCGGCTCGCGTTATTTCTATTTTTGTCGGAAAGAGCACTTTTTCTAAGAAGTTAAAGATCCAGAACGTTTTATTAATGCTTTATTATTTTTCTATAAATGTGTACCTACTGACAACAGAAGTTATATTGCTACTGATAACGGAGTTTTGACATTATGCTATACTGCTTTTAAAAGTAAAACTCTTTGTGGTTCGACTTCGGAGACATCACCGCCCCATCAATGTCTGTCATAACAGCAGTGTTAAGCGCTGATTTGTTCTGGTCTGAAGGATGTAAAATACACATACTTATTCGAGACATTCCAACATAGTCCTCAGCGGCAGCAACGAACTTGCGAGGGGTTGATTACGGATTGCCATGGGCAGCAATTCGTGATTCAAGTCTCTTAGGCTTTTCAACATATCAAAGATATATTTCGCATAGCTTTTCAATCATAGCCTTACACAGGTTTTAAAATTTTATAAACGACGGTTCGTTTATAAAAATTTAAAACCATGTATGCCGATCAATTAATTTTTAATCACAGCACTTCAACGACTAATAACTACTTAAATTTAATAATTTGCATATCAAGTATAGATATAACGAAAATTAAAATCGTGTTCTTTCAAATTAAATCATTCTAACCGGATATTTTTATTTCACACTCGGCATGGCCAAGTTTTGGGGCATTTTTGCTTCGCCAGGAGCATAAATCTGGAGAACAAAGAGACCGCCACTCGAAATATATCATTTGAGGAGATATAGCGGAAGTGGGACGCGGGAATAGCGTTGATATAAACTTCATGGAGGAAATAAAATTTTGCCTTGGGCTTGCTACTTGGTAAATTCGAACCATAAAATAATCTGATAAAGAAATTGACTAATATCTGCAAATTCAAATATCGTTCTACTTCGGAGAAAGAGACGGTTTGGGATATTGTGCGACTTTTGTTTACTATTCCTGAAGAGAAATGGCAATGATGTAGTTCTCCAGTATTTTTGCTCAGCGTTTACACATGTGATAATTGATTTCTAATACGTACATAACCTCGAAAATTTAGAAGTGCATGCTAGGAATTTGAACCTAGGATCACTAACGAAAAAACTGAAATTAATGCTACTATATATTCGCATCGATTTTAATCCAAAGCTAACAAAATTTTAATGTAACGTTCACCAGTAAATAGAGTATAAGACGAGTATATAGACGGTCTTCTTCAGTCGAAAGCCTCAAAAGGAGTTTCAAATTTATATTTTAAATAATATGAGAGCTTTGGAAATGTTTCCTTCAGATTAGCTCGTACCTGTCGGAAAGTCTACTGAAGAGCAATTTCCTTTCACTCCTCAGAGACTTCTTTAAGCTAGCGATATATAGAATGATGGTATTTAGAAATGGAATACGTCTGTCGCATGCGGTCAGAGAGAAAATTCTAGATGCCGGAAGATCGAATCGGTCTAGTTCCATCAAAGGAAATATACCTGAATGAAAATGTCTAAAGGGAGACACATTTCCCGTACCTAATCAAAGACCAAGAATCTTTAAGATATACGGAAGTAACATTGATAAGATTTAGGTATAACACGATATAAATTATTGTGAATAATCCTGTTCATTCTAAACGCAGATTGTGCAATGTAATGAGACAGTATGAAATAACGACGAACATAAAGGCATTGATATACGCATAGCCTAGTATAAATCATATAAAGAATAATTCTAATATCTATACTTATATATAAAAATGAGAAGGTATGTCTGTTTTTTACTCAATCACGCAAGAACCACTGGTCCGATTTACATAATATTTGCAAAGATATAGCTTATTTACCTGGTCAACTCATAGGGTACTTTTGATTTCCATATTTTGAACTATTTTTTTTATGTTCGTAGCGACTCACGAGCACTTAAAATAATGAATCGGTTACCCATCCGACTTCCGACCGCAACTGAAGTTCTTTTACATTGTAAATAAGTTAAAATCTACACGAGGTGTGAAGCCACGAGCACGTCTCAAACCAAACAAAACATTACATATATTATATACTTTTCACAACATTAATAAATGTCAGGTAAACCTTTATATTCTGCTAAGTATAGTAAGTAACCATCATTTTACACAAAGCTAAGATAAAAATGACAAAAGCCTTGTCAGATCCAGCATTCAAAGCGCTAAATGACAGTTTGATAGACAACCTAGCGTAAGTGGATAGAAAGCATTAAAGCTGGAGAAGACATTACTCGATAATACGACAAACTGACAACATTGGACATCTAATACGATGAATATTAAGCTCAAATAAATTTCAAATGTTGACTTCAGCATTCTGTTTTAACATTCAATAAAATCGTTTATTCTACAAATATCCTAGCGTGCTTCATGATTGATGACATCAACAAATAACAATTTTTACTGCACTAAGTATAATTTACTCTCGGGATCTGACATTATTTTTCAAGGAATTTAGAATTTTGAAATCACACGTAAAAGTGTTAAATTCTTTCAAACCACATTCAGGTACGCTTACAAAACTCAGTATAGTTACAACGACAATAAGAATAGCATAAAAACTTTAAAAGCGGTATAGACTAGTTTTGATGAAAAACTAGCGGCTAACGAAGCTGGTTTAATTAAAACTCGTGACCTTACACTCCTCGCTATCAACTATAGGCTTCTATTTACCCTGCCAACAAGCTTTTCATCAAAGTTACTTTTGAACGAGATAAGGGTTTCCATTCGTTAATTAATCATAGCCTCTCAGTATCTCTGTCATCGATAGGAGTCAAAAGGTTTACATGATAAAGTATCTCGAAAATTTCCTGGAAATATTTTGAATTCAACTTTTAGCGATCAGAACTCCAGTGACCTAGTTGCAGAGTAGCGCTCCACAGCGTAGAGACCAAATTAAACACTAAACCGTTGCATTTGCATGAACTGACAAAGTGAACTTGATCCGGTTAGCCGTCTCCCATTTTAGAACCAATATTTACTAAACCACTGATTCCTCATATTCCAAATCTGTTCGATTTGTTACACAGGCTTGTGTCCGTCGTTCACAATCCAGCAGGAATTACAGGATTTTGTTTTCTTTATACCCGACTGCGTCAGAAGGAGGGTAATGTTTTTCGAGCGTATGTATATATGTATGTTTGTATGTATGTCCATTTCTTTAGCACGCTCTACAGCCCGAACGGCTTGACGAATTATGACGTATGACATATCATTAGAATCGTTGCAGTTTGAACAGTGAAATAGGCTGTATAACTTTTAAAAATGGCGCCTGGGAATAGAAGAAAAAAGGAGGGGTGGGTCGACTTTTTTACTATTACGACAATATAGGTATCAAATTAAAGCTAGTAAATATACCAAGCTAGTAAATAAAAGTATATACATCATAATACTTTTACTTGACCATTTTGAAAAATACTAATATAAGCGTTAAATTAAATAAATATATATAATAAAAAAAATTGCTTCGCAGTTTGGCAGGAATATAAAATGTAAATAATACTGTACTTTTTAGATTAATAAATTAAATAAAAAATATATATCATTATAAACAAAAAAATCGCTTTTAACAGTCGTGTTTTTTATTTCAATGTTTTTAACGATATTACTAGTTGTATATCTATGTGTCTATCAAAGGATTCGAGGTAGGAATATTGGGTTCCTGATTTTCCATAATAATATATCACTTGCTTTAACGAAAAATTAGAACATTGTAAGAAAACCTACACGCCTGCGAGTTCTTAAGAAAAGTTCACAAAGTTGTGTGAAGTCTTCCAATCTAGATTTGTCCAGCGTGGTGAACTATACTTCTTCTATACTGCTCACTTTATTAGGACTGTGTCCAGTAATAGACAGTTGTCAATCGGCGATTCTCGATATTGAGTTATGAAATTAATTAATAGCAGCTTCCGAAATTCCAAAGACAAACGTAGTCTGTTTTACTTGAAAACAATGGCAGGAGTCTTACTGGGGCAATAAATAATTTTAAGGGTAGATTAAATTTCTGGTAAAAGATTTAGACTAATACAAAATTTCAAAATACATATATGTCGGTGCACAATGCGTCATTTACCAAATACTACTCCGTGAGTCAAGCGAGAGGTGAGGCGGACCTTTCATAAGGGCTAAGAGCAAATAGTAAATCAAGTAAGTAAACCGTTAATTGAAGTTTTTCTGGGTCTGAAATGTTTTACAAGTTCAATTTTACAAGTTCCGGTTTCATCCGATATATATGTATTTTATTATACATGCATAGAATTGATTAAACCACAAATTATTTAGTTATCGGGAAATGTAGTCGAGTAATATATCGGCGTATGTTCACAATTATTTGGCGAGCCTTTATAACAGTTTTAATTTCACAATAAACTGAAACATTTTAACATAATTGTTTTGATAGATTATTTATCATTTAAAATTTTGCCTTTAACTTATCATATTTTAACACTTTTTGTTCTAGAATATCGCAAATAAATAAATATTGAGGAACGAATGCAAGTGTTTTACTTTAGATGTGTAGAATTCGAATATGACGTCTTTAATTTTTAACACCCAGGCCCAGATCGAGACCAAAAAGAAAAATCATATTTCTCATTTACATTTCCGTGTTCTTGGCTGAGATTGAACAGAAAACTCACTGTCAAATGAGCACGAACGTCGATCCCTGTATCACAGCATAGTGACAAAGGACCATCGGAACCTTTTCACAAAGATAACACAATAAATGTTGTTTTAAATTCAATAGCAGTAAATAGTTACCTTGGCCCAACCTTTACAAATACAATTTTCTAAAGTTCAGCGATTCAAGTACCGTTCAAGGATTTTTATTTGCCCTCAGGTGGAATTGGCCACCAGCCAAGAAGGGAGACACAAACGATGACCTTGGAAATGAAGTCGGTTTACTTTGTAGAAATCGTTAAAGGACCTCGCCTGGAATGACTCGAATACAAATGTATCCGAAATCCTGAGACGAACCTTTATTCATTACAGTTGGTTACAATGAATCTTGAAAATGAAAGGATGCTTTAATATTATAATTTTCAGGGAATTTCGTCCGCGGATTTCGGAAGGAAATTGAAATACTTTCTTACACAAGTTCGTTTGCGAAACACAACTAAAATATACTTTGTAGACTGGACTTTGTATTCTCGAACAAAATAATAATAAAATTCCGTTTAGTATGCCTTTCTTCCTGTGGAAATTGTAGGAGCTCGTAGACTAAGGAAAAACAATCTGGAGATTGGCAGCATCGTTTCGATCACCATCACGCATGCCAGGTGCGATGACTATTGGCAAAAACCTTCATTAAGTAAGGCCTATCTTCAACAGCGGACCGCAAATGACTAGATGGATGGAATACCACAGTAATGGGGAGGATAAAAGTAGCATCTACAAAAAATGCAATTATTTCCGGTCATTTTATACGCCTTTCAATATATTATTCTTTTTTACAAATTTTGCCAACAAATAACACTTTTCAGTTTGTTTTTCATCGTTATAAACTGCTTTTTAGAGGCGCAACGGTCGAGAACAATATTTGTACCAAACTCTGATCGCCGGCGGCAAAATCGAAATTCATACTACTGAGCTATCGACGCTTTCGGTTATTAATGCCTGCAATAAAATCAGAATGCGAGGCAATAAAAGTGATAAAACTTTTGCGCCGCACGCTTCGCGTAGCACGCGTATGGCCTTTATTTATCACGTGGCAGCGCTGTTTCGCGATAAACACTTGCTCTACTAACTGCGAAAAAGTGACGTGATTTATGACCGCTGCCCAATATATGTATAGCTACATATTATATAATATACCAATCAAGTGTGACTTGTACTGAAGCTGAAGGTATTATACAAATTCAAATTCATATATTATCGGATAACAGGGATTCATTTGGTTACTATCATTTTAACTTATAGACTATGTTAATACACACTAATGACAAAAACAATACAAACAAATTCAATATTTAATATACTATGCGCCTGCGAGGCACGCAGGCAACAGCACCGAGCCACTGGCAGCATAAAAATTATCAGTTTGGGTCCGAGCAAACATTTCAGATGCAACTTATAACATACGATACGAAGATTTTTTAACGTACGATTTTTATTTATATTACGTTTTCGCTGAAATAAAAATAAAAAATAATAATAAATAACTTTTCATTAATCTAGGGATTATCTAATCTAATAATCTAGGATTTTATTAGGATATTCATCATAATGTTGAATATATACTATTTTTTTACTATTAACTAATCACAATTTAAAAGATCTCTTCAAAAATAGAATACACGAACGCAGGTAAGGGCGGTTTTCTGTCGCGGGTGTATCCGACCGTGCGCGAGTCCCACCGGTATGCGCTCTACTAAAATTTAAATATAGAATATATATACATGCACTCTACTAATATATAAATAGTTAAATAAATTAATTAAGTTTTGCGTCACAGTTTATTTCTCGCTGTTGTATAAGCTTCTTGAACAACGAATCGTTCAGTGATACTCCTACGCTTCGCTGAGGCATTTTACTGAGTGTAAGTTTCCAGTACCTGTATATATGTAACATTAAACTGTAACCGAAAATATTACATAAGGTCATTTTATTAGGTGGTAGAACCAGTGTAGTTTGACCGGGAAGTTACCACTTCCACACCTATTCCTACCCCTGATTTATGTGAAATTGCTTACAAATACCCTTGGGGGCAGTTACCGATTACCACCAGGTAGCTGCATGATCGTTTATTACATCTATCTCATAAAAAAACTAAGATAAGCAAGCGCTACGAAAATTAGTAGTTGACATTCCAGAAATCTATCTAAATCCGAAGTATCAAACATCATTGCAATGTAGTCTAACCTTGACACAGTTGAATGTTTCCTGTACTACGTGTAATGGGCTACATTCCTTATTGGATTTGCATCGAAGTTTTATTGCTTCGCATCGAATCAATGGAACGTTCAGCGTTCCCGCTTCGGAACATCTTGACGGGTCTTATTTGTCAGGAAACGCGTAATCCTTTCAGCTCCAAAGCGGAAATATTCTCGACATAATGTAAAATAATATAGGTGGGTACATTGTTCAAACATTTCGGATGATCAATAAATGTTTTTACGTAAAAATAAAAATAACAGAACTTACATAGTTATACAGAAAATATATGTCTATAAATGAATCCTCAAATACTTATATGATAGCAAACAGGTTAAATTAAATTGTATGTTTCAAATAAGTAGAGTTTATTCACATACATTATGAAGTCGTTTCTTGATTTTCACTATCAAAGTCATTCAGATACTATCTAACTATCAAAGATTCAGTTTACATGAAGCGTACAGTAAAACAAAAAAATGAAATTTGTTCTATGGGAGCCCTTCTTAAATATTTTATTACTCTGTTTTTAGTAATTGTTGTTGTAGCGGCAACAGAAATAGATCAGCTGTACAACTTTATAGCTATCACGGTTCACGAGCTACAACCTGGCGACAGACGGAAGGCGGGACTCCTTTGGGTACGGAACCCTAACAACGTAAATTAATTATGCACGCGCGTAAAATGACGTTGGCAGTATCATACAACCCTTAATTGCATTAACGTTTTCTCTTCGTCAATTTACATCGCATTTTACTCAACGCCTAATAAAATATCACTTATACATATTTTTATAATACTGATATTGGCAGTTACTTGTCTATCTTTATAGAATACGTTTTCGGCTAACAACTCAATATACACAATACGGTTGACTTCATTGAACGTACTTTATTTTGCTAAATAAATGTACCTTTCCAGAACCATTCCCGGAATAGTAGCGGACCGGCTGACCTAATCACTTTTGAGCTGTTTATCGACTGTAGGTAAAAGGAAAGGGTTATAATCCCTTTTGTTTGTTATAGGCAATTTGTTTACGTTGAAGTGTAATGGTAGAATTTTGTCGACAAAAAAAACCAGCACTAACCGCTTTATAGCGCAGTCGAGTAAAACGTTATTTGATTTGATTTGATATCTTATTTTAACTAAGATAGGATTAAGGGGTATAACATTTCACGATAATCCCGAAGACGATAGAATCTTAATTATTTTTGAATTGAATTTTCTTTATAATAGAAAGTATGACGAAAGTACAACGTATGAGAGAAGTTTGGCGTCACATTTTTCTGTTACGCGTTACATATTTCTGTTACGTGCTATATTAAATATATAAAGTCTGCACAAAAACTTAAGTATTTATTTTTTTGTTGTAGTTGTCATTGCATGTCTGCCACTTCACACCTTCACTTACAGAGGCTACCGTCCTAATTCTCATTAGTGGGAACGCTCTTTGTACCAGCGAAAGGTAGAAGTTGATTACGGTCGGCGGTGATCACTTACCATAAACACTTTCTACACTCATGGTAAATAGCATGCTCGTTCGCTACAACATCTTGCAACATTTTATAACAAGTAACATTGAAATTTAAAAACTTACTGCTTAAAAATTATTGAAAACCTTCAATTTCAGTAGATTTATTAAAAGCAGTCGTTTTTTCCGTTTTTTTTTCGTTTTGTTAAATTCTATATAGAATTCAATTTAACGCATTTTATGAATTTTCGTCAAAATCGTAATATAAAACATAAAATTTATATCTTTAGAATGTTCTATTTACTAGCTTTCATTTGTTTTCCAATTGTCAGGATAATAAAAAAGTCGTCTCTTTCCCCATATTTTTACCATGTACCGGCGCCGTTTTTGAAAATGATATAGCCTAAGTCACTCAGCAAATTGTAACGATTTTAATCATATGTCACAATCAGTCAAGCCGTTTCGTATATAGCGCGTGCCATAGAAATTAACTTACAATCATACTTACGTACGAATATACTTAGCTTGAAAAACATTATCCTCCTTCTGACACAGTTGGGTAAAAATACGCAACAATTGTGTGAAAACAAAAGTTATTTTTACCTATACAATTATATCAACGATATTGTATTACATTAATCTTTCCCATTTCCATTTCCTTTTAAAGGCTTATAAAAAGCGCTTTCAATCTGTAACAAACAATATTTCCTTTGTATTATCTGAAACAATAGCAGAAATAGACTCAGTGCGCATCACGGCCGCGTCCTTTCAAACTGCCTGAGATCAATCAGGATGATGGTCCAATCTAGGGGAAATTAAACTTGAAACACAAATGATATTATTACCCGAAAGGGTATAATCCCTCGAATGTTTGAGGACGCAATTACCGAAACGAAATAGTAAACGTCAGAGCAATGTATAATACTTCATGCTATTGTGATTAAATAAATAGCAGTTGTCAGTTTGTCTCGATTGTTTATTCAGTATTGTTGCTATTTATAATTGTTTCTTGATATTTGTTACTTGTGTGACTAGAAAATTAGGAAAGTTGTTCGCAGGTGGTAGAATTATTTGCAGTTCGACCTTGTCTCAACCGTCACACCTTTTTTTGCCAGGGGTTCCAACTTAGTCCTCAAGGGTAACGTATCTATGGCCCAGCTCATGCAACATTAATCTTATCTAGGGTTGATTACAGATAAACACGGGCGGCAGTGGCCTCTTGAAGATTTAAAAATAATTTTATTGCAAAGAAATAAAATAAATGTCGCTTATCGCCTATAACTTACAATCGTAGAAGTAATTAAAATTTAGGCACTAATTCCTAGTTTCACTGAACGCGCAAATAATTATACCTACACTAAATTTGTAATTAAATTTCTGGCGCTGCTATAATTAAACATAACCACAAAGTTTTGACACTAAACTCCACTAATTTAGGCCCACGTTTGTTAATTGTCGTCGAATGGGCTCGTAACGTGAAATATCATTATTCTGTGCAATTTAATGCTCTTCATTTTTGATACAAATGGTATTTGTGACTGCTCCTGCTCATTTGGCTATTCATAGCATTCATGAAGATGTTAATTTAACTCCATTACTCAATAATAGTGGTAACCATGGTCTGCCATATAAGTATTATATTTCGTACTAGGCAGAAAAGTAGTTCTCTATTCTTAGTATTTGTGTATTATCTTTATCTATGTCTATATCACCCACGATAATATGAGACTATGGAAAACATTATAATTGTTAGTTATTTATTTCCATAACGTATGAACTTATGTATATACTTTTATTAGCCTAAATAGCAATAATGATATCAGGTGCAAATTCAAAAGAGATTTTAACTTTAAGGTAATCAATAACCCGACGTAAAGATTTCTCGCTCGATAGCTGTTCGTGCCAGCCCTGTTTTCGAACAATACCTGCCTCTGTGAGCAAAGTTTTGCATTTAGCTCGAAGTTCTTGCCCCGAGCTAATGAAGTTTGATGTTGGGCTAGATATTGTAGTTCCAAGATTTCAATTAGTTTTGTTTTTAACTAATTTTAGTAGGAATATCTCTGTTCGTGATGAATAGTTAAAATTAAACGATAATGTTCATGAGGATTAATAGTTCTTTTTTTGCTAAACATAAATGAAGAAAGATAATTTACAAAATGAAAAAGCAAAATTCTAAATCTAATATAAAATTTCTACGTTATGAATACCTATTGTTTTCTTACTGTCAAATGCTTCGAAGCGTACCCGAACCACCGCAACACACGTGCGTTTGTCAAAAGCGATTTGTCGCATTTGTATGGCGATATTACTTAGATAGGGTTTTTTGATAAGTTAAATAGAAAATTATAGACGTTGGCCTCCAATCTAATTTGCGTTACGTCAGACCATGTAACATTTCACTCGATCATACGTAATGATTCTATTCACCTACTGTTGTTTCTTTGTAAGAACCATTTAAAGAATGTACTGTGAAAATGTCTGAATACCAAGGAAACGAATAGAATAACTTTTTGGACAGAAGTCCCATTACCACGTCTTTCGTTTCCAAGCCAATTTAGTCTTATGCATCTTACAGTTAAGATTTAGCACCCACCATCGAAACAAAACAATGATATACGATGTAAATATCAACATGTTTATTAACATTTTTGACATTTAAATGTCCCGTGACGCAAGCTCAAGTCACGTTATTTCTTAATTTATTGTAGGAAGCCTTGCCAAATCCTGTCAGAAACTCCCAACAGTTGACACGGGGTCGCAGAAAAGTTTGTTCGACATTTCGTCGCCTTAATTATATACGAATTACTGAAAGTTCTACATTGAGTGGGTAAGCGAAAGAGTTCTTTTTTTTTAATAACTGTAACGCTCTAAACTGTCTGCTCCAAATACAGCCCGATTTTTACGTCTTCTGGAAAGCAGATAAATAATTAAGGCTTTTTGCTACGTATTAACGATATATTAAAAATAACGTATCAACGTTGATAAATTTTATTGGATCGGAAACTTTTGAATCTTAAATTACAGAACCGAAACAAATTAACTTGGATATTTTTTTTAATTATTTCAGCAAAATATGTTCATATGTCTGAGTAACGTTCTTTAAATAAAACAATTGTTCATTAGAAATTTTTATTTTTAGCTATATTTCCGTATTAGCTATTTTTCCGTAACTAGTCAACACTGGCAAAATGTAACATATAAAAATGAGATGGTGAGATATGCCCGAACATACAAAAAAAAAGAAACGTGACGAATAGATAACCTTTTTCCTTTGGGAAGTCGATTAAAGCATAGAGACCGATTTCTATGTCACTAAAAAGCAAAAACCAACTGGCAGGTGATTATTTTTTATAAAATCAGCCTTTTGTTTTACACTTTAACATAGTTTTGACAGTCATGTTTTAGTTCAGTTATGTCCCGTAGCGAAGCGCTGGTACTTCAGCTAGTATGAAATAAAGCGAAGTTAATATAAATCAGATATTTCAAAATCAAACGCATAACTAAAACATACATACATACATTTGAAGGTGGTAGAACTCTTTGTGGTTCGACTCCAGGAGCACCACCGCCACACCTATTTCTGCCTAAGAACAGCAATGTTATGCGCTGCTGTGTTCTGGTCTGAAGAGTGTGGTAAGGGAGACATACTTTTCCGAGGCATTCTATCTGAGTCCTCAGGGGTAGCAACGCATCTGTGGCTAACCTTAGGTAAGACTGATCTTGATTACAGATGTTCATGGGCGGCAGTAGCCACTTACCATCAGGTAGGCTGCATGCTCGTTTGCTACTTCCATACTATAAAAAAATATAGTTTAAAATGCTGACAGGCAATCATTTTGAATATTGATAAAATAAATAAGAATAAAATTGTAATATATGATCAGACAATTTTAGAATTGGCATCGAAATAACTGAAATAAGGGCATATTTCGATTTCAATTCTAAAAATTGGCTGTACATGTATTATAATAAAATTATAATACATGTTTATTCTAAATTACTATAATTGTAGAACGGCGGTTGTTTTCAAATTGATATCAACAAAGTTATTTTTAATTTAATGATATTATAAGTGCAAAGTCATTCTTTAAATATTCTTAATCCAAGTTATATCGATAACATTTACAATATATATATATAATGTGTTAGATGAAATTTTTTACAAGCATAAATCGAATAAAGCAACCGACGAACGTAAGACATGAACGGCAATGACAAACTAATATTTGTTCCATTTTGCTTACAATAGCAAAGTTTAAATTTGACGTAACTTTGCAAGCAAGGTAAAGTAAGAGTGTAAGCCTGTCGACTGGTTTATTCAAAGGAACTTTTGAGAACACAAAATAGGATTCCTCGAGGAAATAAGTGCTTGATCGGTAATTACGTAGAGTGAGCGAACATTTAATTTTTAAACGTCTAAATATTTCAGCCAGTGGTCCGTGCAACGCCATCGGGACTTTTATGAATGTTGAAAAGGAAATTTCAAATACAGAAAGTTTTATTCGACGAGCAATTCATTGTGAAATCGGTCAAGTGTGATAAAGGAAATCGAAGCGTTTGTCTTATATTTTATGAGCTGGTTTGTCTTATGTTTTCTTGCAACATTGAATATTTATTTACAATGACATTTATTGCCACGTTTCATAACTCTTTCACTTTCTAAATTTCCATTTTTATCTATGTTTTCATATAATACTCATAATTTTCAAGATATTCTAAGTAAATTTTGAAATACTTGAAAAATTTGTTTTTGAAGCATGATTTAATAAGACACGATTTATTTAAAACATTTTTATAAGAGAAAATATCATTACGACCGACGGGTATCGCCACAATGAGTAAAATAAAGTAAATTGGAGGAGAAATGGAGGTGATAATCGCAGTGATAACTATTACTCTATTGTCTATAGACTAGTCTTAAGATTCTGTATAAAAGCAAGTAATGAAAGATAATTGTAAAACAAATTATTTTAAATATGAAAAATGCTTAACATAATTTACTCAAAGGGAAAAGTTATATTATAATAAGGTAATTTGGTACTGCACGCGAGGACAACGTCTCTTCATATTTTATTATAATATAAAGGTAAAAATCACGCCCGTCGTCCATCTAATAGCAAGTGGTCTCTTCATTGTTAGATCGATAGTTAGATCCGAATAGATCGAGCGAAAATATCGGAATTTTCCTTTACTTTAATATGAAAATTTTTGTCGTAGTACCGTCTAAAATTGCGGTACTACGATATTTTAATCAATCTGATGCTCTAACCAACACTAACCCTACAAAAGTAACAGCGAAAATATTTTTTAAAAACATATTGTGTTTCAATTCGTACGTATAATCAAAATACTTGGTGTGGCACTTCCTGTTATGTCAACTATTCAAACATAAATAGTTTTTTTGCGTCTGCATTAGGTTTAGTAAACATTTAAAGCTACAAATATTCATTCATTGCAAACAATTGGGTGTCTTTATAACTTCATTTTCGTTGACTGTGATATTACTTAAGCATTAAATTTAGCATTAATTAATTTATTAATACAAAATATATTACTATTCCCGCTGAACAGGTTAAAATAAACTGAATATTTCCCTTTAATTACAGCCCGATAAAATTAATGACCTTTCTGGAGCAAAGGCTTAAAGCGATGAAAGCATGCACGCCGTATCGCAACAATCTGCAATTTAGCGATTCATTTTACAAAGAAAACGTAATAAAATACCTCCTCATTTCACACGTTATTCCGAAGATAGGGATCTGAGTTACTGGCGAGCCGTTATTATTGTAAACACGCTATATATTTCCTCAGGATAAGCATAATATTGTAAAATAATTAAAATATATAATGTAAGCTAAGACAGGAGATCCTATCTGAAATGGTTTTACAGCGGTTACATGTTATTCTTTGATATTTACACAAACCTTTGTGTTAGAACATCACAATTTTGCCTTTTATCGTTTTATTATTTACCCCTTTATTCATCTTACAAGTATATTTTTATACAGATTGTATATTTACTCGGAGTGCCGGTTTGAAAGATCGTTTACGCCGAATTCAGAATTCCAGTCGAACGAAATCCAATAACAATTAAAATAATAATTAAACGCTCGACTCAAGATTTTGACAGAGTATGATTAATTCTCTCCACTCAGTTAATAGAGCCTCGTATCCAGGAGTATTTAAATAAATAAATAATGACCATACGTATTTAATATGTGTGTCATATTTTTTGTATTATAACGAATAAAATAAATATAATAATCTCTAATATCTATTTTGACACATCTATTTATACCTATATACACATGCACACATATGCACACAAAGACACGAGCGGGCCCACGTGTATGCACACTGAGACGCATATACATAATATAATGCTATATACTCAATGTATCCACCTAATTATTAAGTACACAACTTAAAAACACATAGGTATAACATAAAGAGACATATACAGAAAAGAGAGGCTTTCTGACACTGGCATAGCTACGATGCTTACCAAGATGGCCCCAGTCCCTGAATATAGAAATTTGGTTTTAGGAAATGTAGAAGGTACACCCAAAAAGTTCAGTTAATTTCGCAAAAAAATCCGATAAAACGGATTTGATTTTAAATTCTAACTATTAATAATCATCAATCAAATAACTTTTATATGAAATATAACCTAGGATAACGACAATAAAGCATAAAATGAAACTCATGATCATTATAATCTTTCAAACAATTTTCTGGCGAAAGACGTGATTATCTTAAAATTACTTTTATTCAAAAATGTTTCATCTTCCCATAATTTGATGTTTAGAACCGATCAGATTCCAGCATCTTATCCCACCGATAAGCTTAACAGAAAGCGATAAAATATTAAATATTATCAAAAATAAACAAAGTGTTTTTTGTAATCTATTATTTTTTACACTACAAAATAGGTTTACATTCGCGGGTTTCCTGTGTATTAACTGATCAATCTATGCTTGTTCCACCACCTTGCAGGCTTACTAGCATCGGTATCGATCAATCGGTAAGTTCCACTCATCAATTTCTAACGAGAAGTAGTTGACCTTAATAGGAGGCAACTTTGTTTGCTCTAAGGGTGACAATGAGCCTATACTTGACTTTAGGTACAACCTCAGTTCAGTGGCGTAGCGTGTGTGGGTGGGAGAGAGGACGGAGCCATTACTTTTTTGTATTATATAACCGGTTGTTTTAGTAATCGATCGATAGACTTTCGTCGTCAAATTGTGAAACACAGGTGTCAAAGACTACTTAGGTTTGACGACTTTTGTTTATTGTTAATTTAGATTTTGACTTTTTGTTGGTCGTTAATTTAGATTTTGACTTCTTTTTTTTTGATGACTAAAATTCTTACATAGGCAGGCGAATGTATATGAAGTTGATTACAGAGAGTCAATAGCAGCAGTGACCAGTAACCACCATGTGTACTACATGCTCGTTTCCTTCTTCAAAATTGTATTAAAATATTCATTCATAATTAATTATAAATATACCGGGTAGTAGAACATTAAGGCAAAAAGTTGAAAATAAAATCCTTTTCACTTTCGACGTTTTTAATTTTTGTACACAACAAGTTCTAGCGTAAACTGATAGCCCGTCACTTACATATAAAAGCTTGCCCTCTATATTCGAGTGCCGACATCGTTTCATCCGATTATAAGATTAGCCCGAACAAACAGATCGGCTGAAAAAATGTGAAAGAGACTGGGTTTCGGTATCACGTCAATTATCATTTTATGAGCGTGTGAAAAGGCAATTAGTTCAAAAAGAAATGTCACGTTATAATTTTATTCGGTATAGATTAATTAATTTATTGAAATCGTAAATGAAAATGTAATACTGACAAAATGAAAAAAACGTCCACAAAGAAGGCGTAGGCGCAAAAATGGGCGTGGCAAATTGAATTAGCAAGGTGGACACGTCCAAAATTAGTCTTTAAAGTTATTCATCAGTGACCTACTATTATTGACTTGAACCGTATTTTCATTTCTTGGTAACATTTTTTAAATTAGTCAAAACGAGGTCTGAAGGAAATTTTTAGTACTTAAAGATTAGTAGGAAATTTTTAGTACTCATCTTCAAAATTGTTTCCCAAATATATTTATCTTCTTATACATTTAAAAGTAATTTTCGTTTCTTTTCTTTCTTATCTTTTGCGGTTGAACCACGCCCCTACTTCATAATGAGTTTCAATCTTTGTCATCGAGATTTTTTCTCATTTTAATAAGAAAGATTAATTGCTTGGATCCCTCATTTTATTTTTATTTAGCAAATTCAAAAGTTTCATGGGAGATTTTATGGTCTTTGTCTCGTTTGACATAAAATTACTATTTATCGCTATAATTTCTAAATTTTTATTGTTTTAAACATATGCGTGACTCTTTCATCTTTCATTTAAAGAATAATCTCTATTTATAATGTATATGACATTGAAATATATGCCAAAAAGCGGCTAGTCTATTGTTTACAACACATTTATATTTAATGTTACGTTTAAAAGTGTTACGTTTGTACAATAGGTACAAATAATATATTTCACGAAATACATCTCTATAATATTTTACTGCTAAAGCTTTGATACCAATTTAAATTCCACCTGGACTTCAGGAGGTACCTTTGTTAAGGACCATTGAACAATGATTTAGTAGCTTCCATGCATGCATGCGGGTAATATTCAGCCTAATATGCATATCGCAATGACGTAGGTAAGATAATTTGCGTGCCAGAACAACAATGGCCGAATTGATTTATATTGACATAATTTTACTTTGTAGGGAATAATTTACTGTAAATCCGTTTTAAAACTTTAATTGAAAACTTGCATGATAAATAAAGCACACTTTAAGTGGATACAAGAATTATTGCAAAAAAAAGAAATTCACTGAAATGAATACCAAGACAAATTTCAAGGTAGAACAAGTATGATTCAGGGAGTAACTACCGCATCACCTATTTCTAATATGAAATAAAAATTGCGTTTTATCTATATATATAAAAGGCAATTCCGACTTACTCCGAAATTGAAATTTGGTGCAGGGGTTCCTTTTATGATGCAAGTGAGCAATAAGAAAGGATTTTTAGAAATTCTACCCCCAAAGGGATTAAACAGAGGTTGAAAGTTTGTCTGAAAGTCCGCCAATTTTAAAGTAACCTCTATAAAATTTAGTATTTGGATTTCTGTTTTCGCGTACGAAGTCGCGGGCAACAGCTAGCGTTGCGTATAATTGGAAGAGTATGGTTTCCAGCTCACATTCATAGAAGGACTATCTTAGCCCTCGAGAGTAGCAACACATCTGTAATTGGCTTCAGATAAAACCCATCTTTGGTATAGAGTTGTTTACAGATGTCCATGGTCAGCAGTGGCTTACATTCAATGGGACTACATGTTACATGACTAAATTAAATGTTATTTTTATTTTAAAATTTTGTTACATTTTGTTACATTTTAAATGTTTGTACAAGAATAAAATTTAGTCCAATTTGCATACATAATTATTCTTAAAAATCGTTATTTATTGCATCGTAGAGTGTTGATTTACAATTATTTTATTTGATTTTCTGCAGTGTTTGCGGTTGAATCTTGAGGTGTCGGATGTTATCAAAGCTTAACCTAATTGATAAGTACCGGTTCAGTCGATTGTTGACCTGAAGAATATTTCGGTCAACAATTCACGTGTTTAAAGATAACCTAAATCTGTTTAAGAGACAGTATATAAAGGTGAGTTATCACCGACTGCCACATGAACCATTAATGTCACTATATTGTAAATCATTTTTAAACAAATTACTTTCATCCCCTTGTTATATAGTACAAGGTCTTATTAACCTCTAATTGGAACTTTTTTTTTATCTTTAATTAATCAATTATCTTAATGTCTAGTTACTAAATTCATCAGTTAAAGATGATACAGTTTTATAACTTAATCGTTAATTAAAAAAATCACATTACACTTTACTTTCCAAAGTCAATACTTTTACACATTAGTTAATAGCCTAGAGTTGAAACTCGGTCTCGCAACAGGAAAATACAATGTTTGAATCCGAGTCACTTCTTAATTTACAATATTATGTGCCTATTGAAATCATTACAAAAAAAACTTATACTCCAGAGATTAATTAAAAAAAGATTTCAATGGTTGGTGTCGTCTACGAATACACTTAGCTATTGTGGACTATATTTAAAATCTTCTTACTTTCTGAGGAGACTTGTACCCAGCAGTAGAGCAGTAACAGGTCGATGACGGATCACATTGATGACGACTGAAATAGCGAAGCGGTCACCACTCACAGTCAGAAGGTGGTAGAGCTCTTTGTGGTTCGACCCCGGATGCACCACCGCCACACCTATTTCAGCCTAATAACACCAGTGTTATGCGTTGTTGTGTTCTGGTCTGAAGGGTGTGGTAAGGGTGACATACGTTTTCGAGGCATTCCATCTTAGTCCTCAGAGGTAGCAACGCATCTTTGGCTAACCTTCGGTAAGACTTTAATCTTACCTAGGATTGACTACAAATGTCCATGTGCGGTAGTAGCCACTTACCATCAGGTGGGCTGCATGCTCGATTGCTACATCCATACTATAAAAAAAACATACCGGTCCGACACGCAGTGGGTTCCGGGTTCGATCATTTTCCAGACATAGCTGAATAATGAATTAAGAGTCCTGGGTCGGTGTTTTTGTGTATTTGTCTTTGTGTGTCCATAAAGACAGATAGACGAACACAGGAGGAAATCGCAAGAGGCTATAAGTGTAAAAAGCGTTAGCATTTAACTGTAAATCAATTAGGAACCTTCACTTCTACGTACCATTCTACAAAAACCGAGCACAAAAGGCACTACATAACCGTGTCGTCCGAATGCATAAAATAGGGATGTTATTCGCGAGGCCGGGACACAACGGGCACAATGGACGACGGGAAAACGGCATTCAATTAAAGGACTCCGCGTTTGACGGATCGAGATAGCGCGTGCCCATTGTGCACTTATCACAACCTGCCTTTTGTTTACGTTTTAG
>MOOZ01000029.1:158048-171078 GCA_002930495.1 Cecropterus lyciades | reverse complement strand
TAACTTTGATTTTTCGATGTTTATAGGAATGTTATCTCTTATATTAACGGTAAAAAACATATTTCATTTTTCTTTAAAATATATCTAGCAACCGAACACGTAGTCTGCCTGGTGATAAATGGTCTCTGCCATTCATGAACATCTGAAATCAACACCAGATAAGATTAAAGTCTTACCTGAGTTGGTCGCAGATTGACTAAGATGACTCGAAATATAACATGTCATTTCGTCATAATAATCATGACAATTATCCTAAAGACACAGAAGTATTAATATGATACACAGTTATCAGTACGTTTACGTCTGGAAAGTTATGTTTTGAAGGTCGTCACGGCAATTAATATCCAATCTGCTATTATACATATATTGACTTCATTTTTACAATAAAGCTTTATCAGGGCTCTACCACAATTCAAAATAATCAAAAGCGTCATAATCTCGAATCGTGTATATCCACAAATCTACATGGCTGGAGTACAGCTCCGGGGCCCCAAGCTCAGGGGGCCCCTGGACTGGAGTACAACGAATGTGGATTACGACAAATCTGTAGTACATCGAATTTCGAACACGACGAATAAGGAATAAACGATTTTAAATAGTTTAGTTGGGGCCCTTGTTTAATTTTTTGCCCCACAGCCTTTGATTGCCACTGCTGGAGTATGTTCCATAATTCGTTTTTCGTTGTATAATCGAAATTTTCAACTTTTATCTCCCACTGCTAGGCATGCATACCCAACAAGAGCAACTCCAAAAGCATATTTATTAATAATCATGTCTTTCGTATTTAACAACCGAATACCACACCTATACATTAAGTCTCACGGCAACATTAAGCATAGCTTCATCATACAAGCCAAAACATAGTGTTTGGGCTTGTAGCATAGTATCTGACAACTCCAATCCTATCTTTGGTTATCTTTTTTATCTAGGTTTGATTAACAATGGGCGATAGTTGTCATGTACCATAATTGAAAACACGCTTATCAATATTTATTAACTTATATTATTTCAGACTAATCTTAGGTTCTAGCCACTGGATCGAATTACATAAACCTCAGGTGATGCTCCGCTGAGCGTCATTACTTTCCACGTTTAGTAAGAGAGGCAATAGAGATCAAAAAACATCCTAAGAACTTTAACAGAGAAGATGGTTTTAAATTAGCGCAAACCTGGAATCCAGTGGTTAGTTTATGTAAATCACAAATAATTAGATACAGTTAGTGTTGTTTGTCGTAATATGGAACCTAAAAAAAAACAAACTAGACGTAGGGTGGATAGGTTAATCTACCACTTGTGCTTTCAACGGTTTCTCCCCGCCACCGCAGTTTCGCCGTGACCACGATCTATGCAACTGGTTCGAAATATCGGCAAAAATAAATTCAAAACCGCATATCGTGCGTACCCGTAACATATTAAAATTTATTAACTTGTTTACCATTAATAGAGTATAGCCGAAAGCCTGTCAATATTACTATATACAGGCGAAGAGCATCATTCGGAAGCCCATCGTCATTTATTTACCTGCGATCATAAACCCGTCGCACCGCAGTATACTTCATATAAAATCACTGATCGACTGACACTGTCATCGGTCATGTTCATTCATAACTCATAATGTATGTATGTATGATAAACAAATTACTCGTATAAACAGGCTTCACTTCTATGTGTTAAAAGCTATTAAAATCAATATAGGAACTCAATTTAAGCTGCCTCTCATTCGTGTTTGAATTTGATATTTGACATCGTCAACAAAATATTGTCCAAGTGCTGGGAACGGAGTTAGGATATAGTCCACCTAGCCAACTGCTAACTGGTATACTTCACATTCCTTTGAAAACTTTTTTAGAGAACTATAACTAGGTTTGCTAGCGACGTTTTCCATCATCTTAAAATAGTGTTAATTAATTTCTTGTGTGTATTAGAAATTAATGAACACTGGTTGAAGCTATTAAAAAAAAATCAGCGGTCTTCGGGATCCAGCCTAGGATTCGAACCTCGGACCTTGAGAGGCCGAGTTTCAACCATTAGGCTCTCACTACTTTAAACACTGCTTTGAAACTGTAAGTGTATATATTCGTATGAGGAAATAATAATTTGTTACTATTTATCTGATTAAATCACGTAACCTAGCTATGAATAGGGGAGCTCTTCAACGGCTAATAATAAACCCCTAGTTTTCTCATTGACCTCATTTAGTCCAATACAGCATTTGGTAAATTAAAATTGCTTAGTATCCAATTAAAATTAAAAAATGTTCATTGTCCACCTATTTATTTAGTTAATTAAAATACGATAATTATTTGACCTAAGACTAAAATGTAAATCTTATTATATTTCAAATAGTTCATCTGATGGTAAATGGGTCCTGCCACCCATGGACATCTTTAATCAACCACAGAAAATAATCTGTGGCCAGTTGGTTGGCCACAGATGCGTTGCTACACCTGAAGACTAAGTTGGAACGCCTCGGATAAGTATATCTCCCTTACCATATATTTTACCAAAGCAGGGCAGAACTTCTGTTATTAGGCAGAAATGGATGTGGCGGTGATGGTGCTTCCGGAGCTGAACCATTAAAACTACCACCTTTGCTGGTATATTTGATTACAAGGTATAAGGAAGATGTAAGCTACGGAGCCAACTAACAAATCAATAAATAAACATATTAATTTCGATCAATTGTCTCTTCGTCTTCACACCAATAATAATCCGATTTATCGACCCATCGAATTCCAAGTATCAGACCGTCACCGGATCATAACCATAAAATTATAGCTTCGACTGCCATTGATCACGCATGAACCCTACTATCAGGCTGTTGTTATGATAATTTTAATGCCCCCTCCCACCCCCATTATGAATATTCATGTTGATCATTATCATAAACTAAAAGGGAATCTACTACGCTCATATAATGATGGAACTGCGTTAAGATTCTGCCCAAACCTCTTGCCTTGGAAGCTGTAGAATTCTTTAGGATTCGAACGAGTTGAAATCATTGCTTTATTTCTTGTTCTAATTGAGAGAATATGTTGGGAAAAACTTGTTTTCAAAGCGTTCCAATTTATATCTTAAGACAACAAAGCATTTATGATGTATTAATAATGCAAATTTAATCCACTGCTACCAATAAACAGTTTTCACTTTTATTTTGCGCCATGTGGCGTCGCCCTCGAGTAGCACCACTCCCTTTCTTTCCGTGGATGTCATTGGAGCAGTGCTCCAGATGCACTGTAATTACAGTAAATCTACTATAATATCGATTTTTTACTGTATACTGTACTGTAATTTTCAGTCAAAACTACTGTAATTTCACAATCTCGATCTGGAACTACACTGGCACTACATTGGAAGCAACTAAAGAACAAAATCCAGGAGATGGACAATGCGTCTTCTTGTATAATATCAACACCCACTGCGGTTTGCGCGTTAGAAACCACACAAACCGCAGTGGGTGTTGACATTACACAGGCCAAGATGCCAGGCGCAGTGATTATTGACAAAAACCCCGACTAAAGAAGGCCATGTTGACCAGTGGAACTCAAAGGGCTGACAGATATAAGGCTTCCTTTTGAATTTAGTGATAAAAATACAAAAAATAAACTGACGCTACTTTATTTTTATTAATCAATCATTCCACATAGTTTCCTAAATCGTACAAATTGGGCAATTCAAACAGATTTCAGCATACAGTAAACTCTCGATAACACTAAACCCGCTATCTAGGCACTGTTATGATAATTTTAACGCCCTCCCCCACAACGAGCAAGCGGGCGTTATGAATATTCATAACGACCATTATCATAAACAAATACCTAAGAGTGGGGCCTACTGCGTTATAACGACTGCGTTAAGACAAAACATTATGAAGATCTACGAATTTCAAGGTAATGATGTCATAGATTATACGCGGTACTGTATATTACAGAATATTTTGGAAAGTCTGAAGGTACAATGTCGAATTTGTATTATTTGATACGTGGTACCCCTACCATGGTTAAAAGGTTGTGGATCCCGCTGACTTAAATTCGAGGCGATCGCTATAGTCCTCACGTGTAGTAATGCGTCTGTAATTGGTTAAAGATCCCGGGCGGCGATGACTACTTACCATCAGGTGGATTGCGTGCTCGTTTTTGTGACTTCAATATGAAAAACTAACGTGATAGTGATATTTAGACAGATTTTTAAGTTAAATTTGTACAATGATTACGATTAAGATTACTAAAGGAAGGGAATCTAGAAGTTGGGGTGGAGATATATTATATAGTTTTATAGTCTTGTATGTGAAATCCTTGGCTATATCCTATTTCTATTTTTTACATAATAATATTAAGTAATTATAGAGAAATTAACATAAAGAGATAATATATGTATGTGGAGTTCACAGTGGTTCGTTATAATTGTCATAGATGTAGTTGATTTACACCCTACGTCAGCTAGTAAAATAATCGTAAGATTGAGTTAAATCCACATATACTGTTGTTTAAGAAATATCATTTGCATGGTGTCTTGTATTAACTTATTTACAGACATCTAAACCGTACACCCCTATTTTTATCCTCATGGCAAAAGAGGATGAGAATAAACAGTGCGCCCCCTCGCGCAATTATCACAAACAATTAGATGTCGCTGTCACTTCCTGTCACAGGCGCCGCAACGGAAGCGGCGCGAACATCCCGCCTCTGGGTGCGATTATACATGTACGGATTTCCAGCGCCGATATGTTTTTATACGAACATTTTAACGATTTTTAGTGCCATATATTTTCTAGCGGACAGATTGTGCGTATAAATAAAAATTTCTTTAGATGCGGACATTTTTATTATACACCGCTATTAGATTATTACATTATGTACATCGATACATATATAATAAATAATCGTATTTATTTACATGAATCGATTATTGTCTTTAAGAAAAAAATTGCAACTATTTCTTATACTACCTATTATATTCATGTGAATAGATTCTTCCATTAATTTACAAGCCTAAGTATAGTCTAAGAAAATATCAAATATATTTCAATTTAGTAGATCTATTCCAGTCTTATTCAAAATACTCGTGTCAAGAATGTTGAATAATTTATTCACAACGAATACAATTTCGTCTTTTCACTTCAGACTCACTGAAATAGTAAATATCTATTCCTTATTCATTATTCCAACGAACAAATATCTTATTTAATTACCCTATTCATCTCTTTGTTTAGTGCGTATTTTATTTGATCTTAATAGGAATTTTCTTAATTAAATTTAATATTTATTTAATTTACTAGATATAAAGAAAATAATATTATCTCTTAAAATATAATCTTATATTCGGGATCGGCAATAGTCTAATTAGGCAAGTAAGGTAAAAAAGCGGTCTTATGGTTTTAAATGGTTAGTATTTTTATTTAATTTTGATAACCCGCGTGGCGGAGCAGTCACTATACTGATCTGACACGCTGTGGGTCCCGGGTTCGATCCCAAGCCAGTCAGAAATCTGAATGATGACTTTAGATTTCTGTTCTGGGTCTGGGTGTTTGTGTATTCGTATTTGTGTATCCATGACAGACACGACACAGAAGAAAATCCTAATATGGGGCTATGAGTGTAGAAAGCGTTTAATTGAAAAGGCATGTAAGCTTAAAGTTCACTTGACGGTAAGTAGCCACTGCCGCCCATCTGTAATCAAACCCAGATGAAATAAGAGTCTTCCCTGAGATTGACCACAGATGTTACCCCTAAAAAGTAAGTTGGAATCAGTGCTTCCAGATGTATTGTAATTACAGTAGATCTACTGTATTTTCTACTTTCAACTGTATTGGGTCATTACAGTATACAGTAGACTTTTATTGCGATTACGATCGATGAATGACCATTTTTTTGGCGATCAACATCACAAGGCCAGAAACCAAGGGAAAGTAGATGACCTTTTTTTTCTTTTTTTTTCGTCGGCCAAAATTTCCTTCAAAATTGTTGAAAATGTCATCTACTGTATTATGTTCAAAATTCTGTAATTTTCAGTCGAATCGACTGTAATTTTATAATCACGATCTGGAAGCACTGGTTGGAATGCTTCGGATAAATATGTCTTCCTTACATATTACAGGCAACAGCCGATGACAGTCGTGGACATAAATTATCGCTTGTGTATTAGGCTCCTTGCAGTGATAGCCTAATGGTTGAAACTCAGCCTCTCAATCGAGGGTCCAAGGTTCGAATCCCAGGTACACACCACTGAATTTTCTAAAATTATGTGCGTATTATAAATTAATTATCACTTCTTTACAGTGAAGGAATCAACGTGAGGAAACCTACACACCTGAGATTCTGTAAAAAAAAGAGTTCTCAAAGGTTTGTGAAGTCTACCAATCCGCACTTGGCCAGCGCGGTGGACTATGGCCTAAAACTCTCTCTCAATGTGAGAGAAGACCTGTGCCCAGCAGTGGGACAATTATGGGTTGACGATGATAAGAATGATATTACAGTACTTTATGTTAGTATCTCTATCTTACACACTTCATCGTAGGAAAACATCACTTTATGCTGCTGTTTTGTACCAAAATACGGATGACGGTATGTAACGAAACATATTCTTGTCTGTTCATATTTGTTCACAACTAACATCTTATATTAATATAATATATGTAGAAAGCACAATTAGAGTATTTATTATATTATATTATTTAGTAGATATTATACAAAACGAGGTCTATAAAATATATGTATATGTAAATTGAATTCAGAACAATATTAAAAATTGCATTTGTAAATTTTGACAACTGTTGCAGTCAAACATAACAAAGGTATTAAGTTTACAGAACAAAAATATAAACATAAACGCTTTCTACACTCATAGCCCCACAGTAGGATTTTCTCCTGTGTCGTGGGTGCCATGGGTACACAAAGACGAATACACAAACACCCAGATCCAGAACAGATATCTAAACTCATCTTTCAGATGTTTGCCTGGCCGGGGATCGAAACCGGGACCCATTACATATCAGATCGGTATAGTGTGCGCTCTACCACGTGGGTCGTCATAACAAACATGAACAATGATTCGTTACAGAAAATATGTCAAACAACGAAGGTCTCACCATTAAGGTTACTGCAAAAGTAATGAAGACAATACAGCTGGGCAATATTGAATCGCCTCGCCAGACCCGTTGTGTGTCGGATTCAATACAAAACTTAAACTATGCTCTCCGTTTAGTGCTAAACTTTGACCATTAATTATTTATCGGACCCCGATCACTGCGCTATGCTGCGTTAACTAATTTAAACATACTTGTATTTTACTTTACATAATTTACAAGACATATTTATATTTCTATTCCATTTCAGTCACTCAAGTCTTTTACCATTTTTAATCTCAACTCAACCACTGGGAGTGTGGAATTTGAATATTAAGTAATTCTTTGATTTTACAAATGTATGTATGTACATATTATAAATGTATTATTTACCATTAAATTTAATGGTGAAGGAGAATATTGAACCAAGAAAAGTGATGCTTTCTACACTTAGCTTTAAACTTAGGTCCCCCGCATCGTAGGTGTCATGAACATATAAAGATTATAACATAAATATCTAGACCAATAATAACAATACCAATTCATTTCCTAGCCAAGGAACGCAGACAGATATTATAACGCACTCAAAGTACTACAGTCTAAATGTAATCCGGGACCTACATCGCTATTATTATCACTTTGCCGAAAGATGACCCTTGCCACTATAGACCTCTTTGGCAATTGTCACAAATCATTTCAATTAAATTCAAATTCGGAACAATTTCGCACTGACCGGCTTAGCTAACGAAGTTTAATATGAAACTTAAACTACCTCGGATAGGCGAAACTTTATCGATTAATTATAATTAATGTTATTGGACCTCTGATTACTGTTCACTTTATCGACAGTATTTCATTGAATAATCTATTTCAGAATACTTGTATGGGCTTCTCCCTTACCACGTTAAGGGAGAAGCCCATACAAGCAAACGTTCCAACGAAGACCTCAGGAGTGTGAACGCCATCACCGATCTCGGGTAGGACTCTAATCTTATATGGGGTTGATTATACTTGACACGAAATGAAATATTTTCATTTTGTATAGGTCTATAAAGGCACTTACAAATGGCTATTGACAACATTTTTCTAACACTACCACCTGGTCGTTTACGATCTTTATTAAGAAAATCCAGAAAGAAATCAATGGGCGATAGTTGCCACTTACCGCCAGAACTACATAGTCATTTGCTGTGGCCCTAATAGGTATAAAATACATTTTTTGTGGTGTATATAAATAAATTCATTAGAACGTAACAATGAAAATGTTAAGTGCCAAACTTTGGCCATTAATTTATCAGCAAGGCTCTGGTTACTACGCTACACCATATTGTATTAAATTAACCTAGTTGTAGGATATCGTGTAGTAACATCGGGATCTGACGAACCTTGAGGTTGACTGGCTTCATTTATTTGTAAAGACTGCTAAAACCGCGTATAGAATAACTTAAATATTACATAAGAAAATCTACTTTAGTTTTTGATTGAACTTTTATCTTCAAAAGAACTGAACACAGAATTATAATGGTAATTTATTCAACAAACGTAAAATATTTCACCATATGAGTGCCTTAAAGTCTAATGTTTGATTACAAACTAGGGATCAACTTTCACCATTAATTTTATGTCATTCGCGCGACATTCTATTGTAGTAACAAAATTAATAGCTGCTAGATATAATCGTCATGGAGTTTTGACAAGTCGATTGTCTAGACGACCCTTATCTAGTAATGTCCCCGATAAATACCAGACCGCAGATTTAGATAACAAATTCCGAGATAACTGGAATGAAATGTCGAAACTTTTTTAAACGATCAATCAAACTGTACTCTTAAATAATACCCAAAAATCTTTCTCTCAAAATTAGTTTTCAAATTACCGTTTCCATTGTTTACGATTTCATTAAAACCATTAGTATTCAAACTTACTGTAGTCTTCCTCCTTAGAGAATTTACTCAGGGTTGTGTTCTTCATTGTTCCCAAGTGATTTAGCACCAATATCACAATTTTGTATCTTGTATCCACGGCAAACTCAACTACACTTCTCCTCCTCCCCCGGGTGGCTCGAACGCACACTACGCCACGCTGATACGCAAATAAAGAAGTAACTTACATCTATACCTAATCAGTTTAGGCGTCACACAGGCTTGTGTTCGTTGTTCACAAGTGGATCGAGCAGGAATATAAGAATTTTGCTTTTACTCTTGTAATCGTATCCATATGTATGTGAGATAAAAGTGTAATTTTTATCTCACATACTCATCATAGATCATCTATCATCATCATCATCATATCATAGATTCATATATCATATCATAGATCATCTACATATCATAGATTCATCAGAAAAAATTCAGTTGTAGTATGAAAATGTTATGCTCTGACGGTGATTGATAATCCTAAAACGAAAACCACCACAAACAACGATTAATTAAACAAATATTAAGTTAAAAATGAAAACTTTACCATACTTATGATATTAGTATTCGTAATGTTATAAATGCGAAAGTTTGTCAGTAAGTATGTACGTTTGTTATTCTTCCACGTAAAAACTACTGATTCGATTTGGCTGAAATTTCGCACAAATATAGTGGTAAATGACGGATGAGAACAAAGTCTACTCTGAAATAAATTTAAGCACTCACCGTTCTATTCCCGAGGTTGCGAACCCGGCAGCTCAGGTATGCGGACTTGCCCACCAAAGCGGTGACGTTTCTCGGCGTCGCCGCGTCAAAAGAGGGCGCTAGTCGAGCGGAGACGCCCGCCGGCAACGCGTTTATGGAACCCGCCCCGCCGGCCACGTCGCACACACCTGTGGACAACATATATTGTCAGATTAATTAGATGAAGTTCCGGATTTAAACCTCGGATAAGCAGCTAAATGGTGAATTCAGATTTTAATTAAGCTTCTGGGCTTCTTCTATATCTAACAATTTGGTTAACCTATACGCTGATTTTTACCCGCGACGTAACGGAGACGGTATATGCGTTTGAGGTGAGATGATGTTTGTGCAAACCAATGTTGCCATTTATCTCCAGAACTGCTAGTCCAATTTTGATGCGGTTCTCAATGATGGGTTCTGGTTTAATTGGTGCATGTTTCTGTATATGTTTTACGATGAAAACTCACCAGGGGGCGCTACGCCGTCATAGATTTATTTAAAATTTCCATTTTGCTGTTATTATTATTAGAGTATGAGAAAGCGCATCATCACGTCTTTATCACAAGCTTATAAAAAGAAGAAGAGATTATGTGTTACATGCATTGCATTTATCATTTTATGGTGTTAAAAAATAATATAGACGTTATTTAGTTAAAAGAAGAACCCTCGTAGTTCGACTGCAGCAGCAACGGCTGAGAACCTAATCTCACTACAGTGCTGTTCTTCTGTGATAATCTTCGGTTATTGCTCGATCTTAGGAAAATATGTAAACATATATTTCAATTACTTCTTTTCTTTTTAAATAAATTATCGTTGGTGCTATTGTTATGCACGAGATAAGGAAATCACGCTATTACCGCAAAAATGAGACTCATCAAAGAGGAAAACAGGCATTATTCCAAGAGGGGTCATCTTTAAACTAGTAAATGAGACCATATTCTAGCACAAGAGAGGGGCTAACACAAAAGGTTCGGATCTAAGCGCTCCGCCCTTTTAAATAAAAGCCTGACCTGCGATCCTTTCATGATAACATAAATGAAGGTGTGGCTTCGTAGAAAATGGTTTGTTTTACTAAAGGGATACATATTTAGGTGATAAAAGATTAAATAAAAGATAGCAATACTTACAAATATAACATTTCTAAGTAGATATGCGTATGAAACGAAGTTAACGAATAAATCATGATAAGCGATTATTGAGAAAATTTCAGGCATACTTTTGGGGTGAAGAATTTGTAGTAATATCTAATATTTCACTGTTAAATATGGCTTTCTTCGCAACAATATATAGAACTTATTGTATTATTGAATAATTAATACTTATTTTAATGATTTGGTATATATTTAACCAAGTAGTATTGGTATTTAACAAATTGGTCAAGTTTTTATGATCGTTTACAAATTAAATCACTGAATGTAGTAGACCATTCAGACTCTAACTAAATGTATTGCGAACCTAAGAAAAAGTGTATCTCGAAGTAATACAGAACTCAATTTTGATATCACTGGAGAGATCAATATAAGCATTAAGACGTATGTATATATAACGAATAATTACCTACGGAACTATATCATGTTAAAGAAACGAGCTTATTTACAAATACACTTCACTAAATCTACATCATATAGCTTCGTCCATACATTAAGTAAAGACAGTATCTATAAAATCTAATTTGCAAACATAATCCTGATTTAAGAATGCCTTCACTTTAATGGTATCTCATTCACGAGAGACAACATAAATAGCGGGATCGTGGATGAATGAAGCCCGATTAAGGCCTCAGAAGAAGATGTGAATTAAGTGGCATTTGCAAGACCTAGCGCTATTGTGTTCTAATTGTTTAATTAATTAAAGGAAGGTCACAGTCGAAAACTCCGCCAAGGATGAATAATTAAAAATAAGTAAAGCAAAATACTGAATCTATCTTAATCTAATCTTAAAAGAAACATGAGGTGGATTAAGTTTGCCGTTAACTGCGTAACTTTATATGAAAGATGCAGTCCTGATTTATGATCTTGTAGTTTATTGTGTGACACTAAGCTAGTTTTATAAGTGATAAAGTTATTTTCTTTCGAACTGAAGATTAGATCGATCGATTATTTACGTATATAAGTTCAAACATCATTAAACAAAAGTGTCTTTTAGGTCTTTACAACCACAGTTTTTTCTAGTTAGCTATAAAATACAGTTAATTTATATACAATAATAAATCCATCTTGAACACACTACATAATCGTTGAGGGTAACATCTGTGGCCAACCCCTGTTAAAACTCAATCTTTGCTGGTCTTGTTTACAGATGTCAATGGGCAATAGTAACTATTATACCTTCAGGTGCCAAGTAGCATCCAGTGGAAAATACATGTCTTAAAATTCTTAAAAAATCGTTGTCAAGGGGTAAAGTCTACCAATTCACACTTACCCAATGCGATAGATCACCAATATATATATTCAACTGATGTGACACACTGTACCTGATGAGATTAAACGAATGCCAGCTTATTTGCTACTTTTTTTGGAGTACCAAACGAGTATGCAGTCCAGCTGATGGTAAGTTGCTCCTGTCGCCCATGGACATATGTAATCAACTCTAGATAAAATCAGTCGTATCTGAGGCTAACCACAGATGCGCTGCTACTCCTGAGGACCACACCCTTCAGATCAGAAAACAGCAGCGATTAACACTGCTGTTATTAGGCTGAAATAGGCTACTTCAATTCTAAGTAACTTACGTAATTCCAAACATATATTCAAAATAAGGACGAACACTGATTGCTAACTACGAATATTATTTCGATGCCTATCACCAAAATAATTATTATTTGAACTACGACCCACATAAGTTATTAACGTGTGCCGAAGTAGGTCAATTATCGCAGAAACATCGCAATGTGGGTATCAAGTTTCGATTTAGCGTAATCCGAAATTAGATTATAATTAAAATCTCTGCTAAATTTAAAACGTGGAACATTTTGAGCAATGAATTGAATTAACATAATGAAATGAGTGATTCTGTAAATGGTAATTTAACTAATAAGCAAAGAAGCTGACGATGTTTATGTAGACTTAATTGGCTAAAGCTTTACTTATTAACAGAAATGTAAGTATAAGATTGATATGAACTGTGTATAGAAATTTAACAGAGACATTCTATAAAGAACGCTCTTTCTATGTTTATATATTGTATCGTTTAGAAACAACGTTCACTTAAGAGTATAATTGAAAACAAACAGTAAGTCCCAAAAACGAGAAGGACCTTTGTTCATAATATGGAATGTTATTATTAATTTCTCAAAAAACAAGCATCC
>MOOZ01000029.1:131311-157014 GCA_002930495.1 Cecropterus lyciades | reverse complement strand
ATTTATAAAATTTATAGTATATACTTTTACGTAGCATACTTTTATTTTCAATGTTTACATTACATTATTGTGTATAACCTCAAATCATGACTCGTTGGGGCAAAAACGTCCATATGTAGATTTTTTAACACCATACCATCAATTAGTTAAATTTTGTATTTCTCATTTCAGAATGCAGAATTACAAAAGAAAAACTGATCGAGCACTATGTGACTACAATCTATGTGATTACTTACTCACACTTGCTCAAATTTTTCATGATATAGGTCCCATAGATGTTCGACGCCTAGCTTATGATTGCGCTTTGAAATATAATATAAATATTCCATGACATACAACAGAAATGGCTGGGAAAGACTGGGTGACAGGATTTTTGGCGAGAAATGGCCGTCTCCTTATCAGGAACCCAGAGTCTACTAGTTTGAGTAGAGCTAGAAAGTAGATCTCTTAATCGATCGAATGTGAGTGAGCAAATTAGAGCAAGTCATGGATCGTTATAAATTAACAGTGCCATCTATATGGAATGTCGATGAGACTGGCGTTGCTGTAACTAAACCATCAAAAGTAATTGCGGGCAAAGGGAAACGAAATGTTGGATCTATAACATCAGCTGAAAGGGAAAAGCTGTTACAGCAACTGGAGATTCTATACCGCCATTGTTTGTTTTTCCAAGAAAAAAATATCAAGACCACTTTGTATTAGATGGGCCACCAGAATGCATTGGAGCTGGTAAAAAATTAATTAAACTTAATCATGATTTATTTATATAAATTGAATTCACTAAAACCTGCTGTTTATTTAAACTGGTCCTTTTAACGCTACCACTGGTCCTTTTTACCCCTGAAGCGGGGCTTAAAGGACCACTCGAACTGACTTTCTAAATCTTCAATAACTGGGGAATAAAAATAAAATTACCATATTCTTTAGTAAGTATGGTTAATAAGGGTAAGTATTTGGATTTTTTTCCGAAACTTTATATTTAAATAATTACAAAGCAATATTATAAAATTGGACCTTTTAGCCCCGCCCTACCCTACTCTATCGCTCATCAAATATGAAATAGCTTACCAAATATGAATATGTAAATAAGCTCATATATGTATGTTACGATTACTGACTACAAGACAGGAGCTCAGTTGAAACAGACATACGATATAAAGACGTGGATAACCTTTGAGCCGTACCTGAAAGCTTTGGCTCAGTGCTATTCTTTGCCCTCAGAATAATAGCGTGAATACTAAAATATTATAACACGTACATTACACTCGTTCCCGATGAAACTACGAGTACATATTTTGTTATCTTCGCAATGCGGATACGATGGTCGTTTATGGCGAGAACTTCTGCGCACGGAATCTTTAATGTTTATGAGTCGTAATTTACACAATAACAGAGCTAATATCAATTTCGGTTTATAGCTAAATATAGATTAAAATACTAGCGTAAGATTTTATTTCATATAATCCGTTAACTGTGAGAAATGTTCGGTGACGCAGTAATAAATTCTGAAGACTAGCAAATTGGTATTTTCTCGCCGGAGCTTTGAAAATTTAATGTAATATTTGTTTCTATCGTCTTTTATTTTTGGTTTATGGTAAACATTTTCTTGTACATAAATTAAAATGTTTCTTATTAAAAATAACATAAAAAACCTATTTACTATTAATATTGTCATTTAAAAATGATATGAATCTCACTGCCAGAAATTCTTAAGATTTATAAGGAACTATCTAAATAGTTTTTTCCAATATTCAATATATTAAGAGAAGTTACAGTACTTTTTAAATAGCAAGATGAACTGAAAAGTTCCCTTTTGATGTTAAAACGCAGACAACTCGTTTTAGTAAGATATATTATAATAACTCCATCCCAAGATTCGCAGTGAAGAACAAGATTAATCATGAGCGGAGACAAAAACTGTCGCTAAGACGTGAAATTAAAAAATCTTTTCACCGCTGTGCCCTGCTTTTCTTGCGACTTCAGCAAACTCGGTATAATTATGTCTATCCTCACAAATAAATAAGATTTGTGCCTCAATGTGCTTTAAAAATGATTGCGATATAATTAGATCTTAATATTGCTTTTATCGATGAACGGTACAAACCATATAACCTTTTTTAAATCTAAGTCTTGTTTATATAGACAAATTTTTGTACAGTCTGAACCGATTTGCCGCAATAACCTCACGAGGAGGAAAGTTTACAGGAAATTATGTTACCTACAATTAAACCCGTAAAATATACAAAATTTCTTGTTAAAAATCAAAACATTCCGTCACCCTAATTACCTGATTGGATTACCAAATCTCGTATGTACTAATTTGTTACGTAAGGGAATACGAGACCAGACAATTAAAATAAATTGTTTTGACCCTAATAAAAGCCGATAAAATCGTAAACATAAAAATAGTGAGGTCAAAACACTAAAATCCTGTTAAAATTTTAGTGGGGCTCATTAAAAGTCCATGATAAAGGCTAAGCGAGTAAAAGTTTTGCGATTTACATGTAATTGAATTAGTTTGGACCTTTATTACTGTAATTCTAGGTTTCTAAGCGGTTAACGGTTTTGTTGTTAGCTTGTACTTCGTGAATACATTTTTTACGATATTTTTTACGTATAACATCTTTTATCATGGGCGTTTATTTACAAATAAAACATTTTTTTTTAACTTTTTAATACAAATATGATAATGATAAAGCATTAACCTGTTTCTTCTTTTTTAATTCTTGAACATATTTAAAGCATATATGATTCCAGACGAATATTATCGCGGAACTGATCCATTTTTATAAGTAACGAAAACTTATAATTATATACCCGGTTTTTAATTTCTTTACTGTCGATGTTTAGACCCAGTTGCATGAATCGCGTATACGGTGAAACTGCAGTGGCACAGAAAACGTTGACTAACACTAGTGGTATATTAATCTATCTACCCTACATCTAGTTCCTTTTACTTTTTTACGTTCCATATCACGACACACAACACTAATTGTATCCTTAGACACCAAACTGCGTTTGAAACTAAACTTTTTGATCGTGTTACAAAGATCTTCATCACATTTTGTTTACCGAATCTTTAGACGAATTATAATACGACAAGATCAACGAACTGTAGGAATAATCACAAAACGTTTCTTACCAAGTCCAGAATCTTGCCAATTATATTTCAAAAAATTATAAGAAAAATGATAGTTATGATAGTTAACTAGCTGAGCTCTGCTGTTATACCCGCGTTTAAAAAATGTAAGTTCACGTAGTTCACATATAGCCGAAATTTTAGATCTTATGCAATTTTAGCGGCAGTGACGCTGGCTCCGTGCGCGTAGAGCGCGCGCGGTTTCTAAGATTTCAATTTCTTGTGCGAAACCCTAATTACATGTTTTAAAATAGATCATAGAATCATAGCTAAGCATCAGCTACCCAGCGAGTAAAAGTCCCGTCTAAATAGGTCCAGTGATTTCGGAGATTAGCCAGAACAAACAGACAAAAATTTTAGTAATTGATGTTTTGTTATCAGTACCGTATATATTTCTACATGCATTTGGTAATAAGCTGTTATTTTGATATTACAAACAGACACTTAAATTTTATTTATATGTATAGATGTATAGATGTGCAGGTGTTCGAGTGATGCGGGGCAGAGGGGACGGACTCGCCGTAGGCATCTCAAGGAAAGAACGCTGGCTCGCCGAGCTTTAAATGTTTTGCTGCTAATTACTTCTAACGACGATATCTCAAAAACTATTCATCGGATTGATCTCAATCTCAAAACTATTCATTGGATGAATTTTAATCTGCATTGAATGCCTAAGCTAACCTTTTGGTTATATTATATAATATTTTTATTCTTATATTGTATAATATTTTTATTCATTTGGATAAAGATTAATACTGATTAAAAAAAAATAGCTTTGAAAATAATGCAATGTTTTAAATTTAAAATTTGTACATAAAAGTGGTTATTGTAAGTCAACCGTAAGACATAGACACATGTTATTGCGGACTTTTTATTTACTTATAGCATTTTTATAGATTTTAAATTCGTTGGTAGTAATGCACTAAACTGCAATTGTATCTTTGCTAGTTTACGCGGCGTTCGCTTTAAAGCTCTCAGTTGGCGAGATTTTTTGCGACCTCTTCAACACTTATCGCCGTATTTCTGAGGAAGGTTTATAATTAATTATGCTTATAAAAGCATCCTCAGAAATCCTCAGAAATCACTCTTTCTATTTTTGAAAACTATATAAAAATCCGTTTGGTAGTTTTCGAGTTTATCGCTTTTAGACAGACAGAAAGACGCGGCCAGGGACTTCTCTTTATAATATTCATAGATAGATATAGAACCCCTGTTCTATATGAAGTTGCCTACATGGACGTGGACTGCATGCTCGTTTGCTACTTCAAAAAAAATGTGTGCTTTTGATCAAAACAAATTTTGACTTATTCTGATTGAAGATTATAGTACTAAACTTACTGAAGTGTTTTGACTGGCTTATGGAAATATAATGGAAATATTATAGTAAATCAAACAAACTGCGTTATTTTAAGTGAATCCACATTGTACAAATGCATATGTGGTCCACTTAATTTGAAATCCTATGTTATATTGACTTAGACCTCATGGAGTTACCGCAAAAATAAAGTAGAAAAATAATCACATGAAGGAACAATTGAACAAAAAAAACTGAATCTTCATATCAAATTCAAAAGTTCTAACCATATCATCCCGTTCAGCTACTTGTCAATATCATCTTCCAAAAGCGACCTGATACCCGGTTATGATGAAGTGTAACCCCACATTAATTACCCGTAACATCGATAACCGGGCTCACGGAGGTTATTGGGTGTCGGAGTTTATTTTTAAAAGTATGAAATTCCTTCGCCCCATCGATCATTGTCGGGTGATGACGCGTGTAACGTCGGGCGCACGTATTCATGCATCATTATACATATTAGGTGATACTCCCCAGTGCACATGTATTTATGACAGCGTGGTAGTATAAATATGTTCCGCCTGCTGAAAGTTTAGTTTCCAATTATCATTTGAGGATAGATCCATATTATAATCGTACCGTAGTATAATCGAATGAAACATCGTTTTTTTTCAGACTGAAGTAGCAAAGTACTTACCATGAACATGCGGTCCTCATGGTAAGTGGTCGCTGCCGGCCATGAACATATGTAAGCAACTTCATATAGAACAGGTGTTCTATCTAAAATCGATCACAGATGCTACTCTCGAGGTTTAAGATAATCGCCTCAAACACATGTGAGCCAATAACTACACCCTTCCACCGAAACACAAGAACTTCACGCTAGAAATACGACCCGCGTGGCTGAGCGGTCACCATACCGGTCTGACACGCAGTGGGTCCCGGGTTCGATCCCCGGCCAGACAGACATTTGAATAATGAGTTTAGATTTCTGTTCTGGGTCTGGGTCTTCGTGTATTCGTCTTTGTGTGTCCATGGACCCAACGACACAGGAAAAAATTCCTACTGTGGGGGCTATGAGTGTAGAATGAGTGTAGAAATAGGTGCGGCGGTGGTACCTTCCCGGTCGAACCATACTGGTTCTACGATCTATCGTATCTGATTAATCGTGATATAATTTACACGCTCTATGCATGTCTTTACATTTTTTTTCAAACGGCGTGATTTTTTTAAGATAGTCGAACACTTCGTAGTTTGACTCCGGAGGCACCACCGCCACAGCTATTTCTGCGTGATAACACAGTAAAAATCGCTGGTATATTCTGTACTAAATTGTCTGGTAAGTGAGACATACTCCATCCGTTCTAACTCAGTCCTCAGCTAGCAACGCATCTGCTACCTACCGCCAACCTCAGGTAAGATTCAGGTGGAGTCAAGATTAAGGTGGAGTGCATACTCATTAACTACTTCATTATTATAAAAAAATCTACCAAACCGCACTTGGGTAGCGTGATAGCAATAGGACAATAATTTAACTCCAGTGCATGCTTCCACTACCGAATTACCACCGATACTTTGAACTCTATAACGACTGTACTCAACTACTGCTTTTTAAAGGCATAAATGGTTCTATTTGGTCCTCTTTAATCTTGTTTAACTACATATCTGTGAGACCTAAGATAACAAACAGTTGCGGTAAGTTTACAGTTATGCAGGTTTTGTTATGATATATTTAAGATTTGTATAAGTAAGTAAGTATTTCTCACCGAATACCATACTATACTACTAAATTATTATCTCAGATATTCCAACTATTTGACATTTACTTTTATCGACACCCTCAGATTGTTTTCCATAAATACACCCATACACTATATCGGTATCACAAAGTCTATTATCCGTGAATAGTTCATCATGTTATAGGTAGGTACAGTATTACGTATGTACACTATCGGTTAACGGAAATGACGCTCGTGAACATAATGGACTTAATCTATTATGAATATTAAATCATAATACAATTTGACTTTTGTAATGAAACTTCATTTTCGCTTAAAGCGTATATAGCAGCTAAACAAAATATTTATTCATTGATGTTTCAGTTGGCTTATTATTATTTATCTATAGTTAGAAATTATTGATTAATATAAGTTCTTAGGAATCCACCAATGTTCAGTCATCTAGCTATTTAATTAACTATTATTGCTTTATTTAAATGTAATTAGTAATCAGTTGGCTTTAGCAGAGTTTGAAACAGTGAGTTCAAGTAATAATGGTTTAGCAATAAATAATTATAATTATTAAAATCATGACCAATTTTTCCAATTACCTCAATTTTATTAGCAAGTGCCACGAACACCAGGAATAATACACCTGATATTAAAGCACTTGCATATTTTTGCACAAAACTCTAGTAATTTTAAGAAGTAAATCATAAAACTTGGGTCACGAGGGTAAACCCGTTAAATATTTTTTACTCTCGAGGGTAAACGAGTTAAATATTTTTTAATAAAAATCGTATAGCAGTTGCGAGTATATGGGGAAAAATTTTAAAACTCCTGGAATTCAGCATCAGTAAACGTTGTTACCCAACATTAAACAAAGTTATGTGGATGTTGCGCGCGATGACGTGCGCTGCGCCCGAAGCACGGCATGCGTCATTACCCGTTAACCGTTTAGCGCTATACTGGCAAGATGTTTTGACATTTTAATTATCTTTATCTTTTTTATAACTTTAAAACAAAGTCGCTCTCCACTTTCTGCCTGCGGCCCTTTTACATTTAAACTACGCAACGGATCTTTTTGCGAGTTTGACTTTTTTTCTTAACTTTTCTTAACCTTTAAAGCTACATCCAACATCTATCTCTTGATGTACATTCACATTTACTATTATATCTGCTATAAATTAGTAAACATAGACATACATATATGTAGATTATGCGAAGCAATATTCTCCAGTTGATTATTATTAACCCGTCCGTGATTAACTCCAGGTAGAACCCTTGTTCCATATGGAGTTGGCTACAGTTGTCCTTGTTGTTGACTGTGTGCTCGTTTACTGATCTATTAAATATAAAACAGTATTACTGTAGTAGATGTCAGGGTGATATAGTAGACATCATAAACGCATTTTTGTATAGTGCATTCTTGAAACAACTAGTTTCCCCAAGAAATTGAAAAACGTAATAAATGTACACAACTTATTACGTTGTTAAATTTTTTCGGTAACAACATCAATTTCACCGCAATCAAAATTGTTCAAACAATTTAAAGTTTATATTATAAAGCACGGGATTACTTTTTAGATTAGTTCAGCCGTCATCAATAGCAGACCGTTAAAACGAATAACAGAAATAAAAAAAATGGAATTAGCGTTAATGTAACACAAGTTACACTGTGACAATTGCGCACATACCGAATGATTCCAAAACAATGATACTGCATAATCCATTTAACAAAGTTCTACCCTGTATCTAGAGTTGAGGCGGTTTAAACAAACTGCGCAAAAACTAAGCAGCTTCCACTAAGAATTTTTTGCATAAAGTTTTTTCTACATTCACCCGTTTAGTTTCGAGCTGCGGGGCGTTTGTTTTTGTTCACCCTAACCAAATGGTAGTTTTACTAAGTTTTTTGTGCGCAGTATAATCGGTTTGCAAAGTCGTCAAAAACCTGACTCGTTCGAAAGCACTACGTCGTTCACAGCGCCTATATGTCGGGCGTATAAAACATTTACATTCCAACCCTGTCTAGATTGTGAAAGTTACTGGAGTTAGCTTTAATATTATGAGTTCGTGATAGGGTTGTCTGTCAGCCAAAACAATGCATCGATAATCTCACTGCTAAGCGCGCAATGAAAAAACAATTTAAATATCTTTGTGGTAGGTATACCTCTACAACGTTTTCTACGAGAGACGCTTTCTATGAAAAGAAATCGAAATGTATTAAGTTGCCGTTGCCTAACTTAAGGCATGTTGAAACCAATGTTCGACTAAATGGAATGGTTCTGGACCTTGTGGTGTCAACTGTTTTTATAGGCGTTACTTTAGATGCCAAATTACAATGGGGTCCTCGCATTGAAAAATTGTTAGGTAGACTTAGTTCTGCAGTATATTCTCTTATCTGTTTCTACATCTGTTAATAGTCTGATTTTGACTATTAACAGATGTAGAAACAGCTAGAATAGTTTATTTTAGTTACTTTCACAGCATTATGTCTCAAGGTATACTGATGTGGGGTTGCTCTTCAGAACTCAATACTCTTGTATTGCAGAAGAGGGCTGTATATCTGCCCAAAGGGCTATCTGGGCCCAAAAACCTCACTTAAAGAAATGTTCAAAGAAATAAATATTCCTACTGTTGTATCCCAATTTATGTATGAGAATTTGATTTGTGTTAAGAAAAATATTAATAAATTTAATAAACGGTGCACTCTCTGCACATATTACTCGTCTTCACAAAATTAATAATTCTTTTATGGGTCAATGTATACACTTTTACAATAAACTTCCAGCTGAGATCAGAAATTTGTCATTCAATAAGTATAAAGCAGTGATTAAGAACAAACTGTGCCGTAAGCATATTATAAAATTTTTGATTACATAGAAGATAAAACAACCTGGGACTGAGCAATTATATATATTTCAATATTTAATTAAATGTCAAAGTGTAGCGTATCTTGCCAAACAAGCGTCTAGTTTAATCAAATGTAAGGCAATATACTGGAGCTAGCTATTGCCCATGTAATAAACAAGATGGTTAAAAATGTATATATTCAAAGTAATACAAGGAAGAAGACAAACCCACTGAATTTCTTGTCGGATCTTCTCAGTTGAGGTCGTGGTATCCGGTGGTAGTGTAAGAAAAAATATTGTAATTGACATTTTGTAACTACCCCCGTGGTCCTATGCAAAATAAAGATATTTCATTTCACTTCATTTCATTACGCTCATAGTGTCCTTCACACATAAAAACACACAGACAAAAAACTCCCAGACTCATAACAAAATTCAAAGTCCATTATAATCATAATCATCCATTTTCATATTTTAGGGTGCCATATCACCACTAATATCTTGAACAGAAAGTTCAATACACTTACATATTAATTCGACTAGCAGCCGCGGGGTGGCGTCCGATATGGGTGGTCCTAAAACAACATATAAACAACTAAGAAGTTCCACTGTCAGGCCGTTTGACTTGCAAAGACAAGCCAAAATAACTCACCTACTTTACTTTACTTAAAGGTTCTATTTGTTTATTTAGTTCTGTAAGATAAATGCCTTAACCACAAAATAAAGAGCTTCTGTCTTAAAAGAAGAACAATTTAGTGTTGCATTAATTTGTAATGCAATAAATGCATTTTCAATGGCATATTTATATTTCTTGTAATATAAAAGAGGTAGAGGAGGAGTGCGGTAATATTTAACCCAATCCGAGAGAATTTTAATGATAGCATACACTCCAATATCATAATAGCAATATTTAAAAAATGGTTAAACTTTTATATTATCGATAATATTATCATTACGCCAACAAGATAGATTAAATATAATATATAAAAACAGGTTTAACGGATCTGAACATTATGTAAAAATCCGTCAAACAGTTTGGGCTGTACATCATGCCATAAATACATACGCATAATACATAATATATAATATATACACATACGAATATATACGTTCGTGAACATTACCCTCTTTCTGTCGCAGTCGGGCAAAAGAATCGGTTAAAAATCTATAATATAACTGTTTACATAAATTAGACGTCTAATCAACGCTGCCTTGATTCAATGTTAACGTATTTAGCAGCCCACACGTCTACTCACAAACAAGTAAAATCAAACAAAAGCTAGTCAAAATTAAGTGTGGAGTGATGGAAGCAGATACTTACCCTGATATATGCAAGCTAAACGGCACCTTCCGTGTGTACCTAAGTCTATAGCACGTTAACGCTGTTTGTTTTATAGAGCCAATACAGTGCTTAATGTACAAGTATATTCGGTAAGTAGTTAGTGAAACATCGTAGATTGGTCACGCCTTACATAATCGTTGCTATGATTTTTTACAAAATGTTTATGATAATTCTAATTAACTGAGCACAATTTTTTTATATTTTTAACTTCATTCATTAAAATAATAAAAACTAAAAATATTGTTAAAATTACCCGGCTCTCATGAAAAATTTGCGTCTTTGTGTTGTGTTATTTTTCAATCCAAGAAGAGACTTATGAGTGGCGTTCCAAATTAATCCTCCGGAATAGCCACGCATCTGTGGCCGAGCTCAGTTAGGACAAATCTTATCAGAGGTTTTTTCAAATATTATCTATGGGCGGCAGTGACAGCATATCTTCAGATGGATAGCTTAATTCAATATTATAAATGAAATATTACACAAATAATTTCGATACCAAATTAATAATAAAATTTAGTTAATCTGATTATGGGCCCGGGAGCTGGCGATCAAAGCCTCGACTTTAGTACATTTTACAGATGCAGTGTTTAGGTCTGTTAGATTCGTCGACACGTACCATTTAATTCGATCAGGAACTAACTATGGTCAATATCTTGTATTCGTTTTATAGCCTAATAGTAAACTTTCTTTTATGGAATGGACTAAGAGGTAACAAAACTATTTGTACTATAACTGTACCGTCAGTATTTAGGCTGTGTTCTGGTTGGTAGGGTGCGATAAAAGATTTAGAAGTCAACGCGTAGTCCGCGTCAGAAATAAAAGCAAAATATTTTGTAGGTGTACTGTCCGTTGACACGGCGATTTTTGCTGTTGACAGTTTTTAGCTGAAGCTTTACGAGTTCTATAAGGATAATAATAATTTCCAGCGTCCGAGTTATGCAGAAGATTATATCCGTCTCCGATATGTCTGAGAAACATTAGATGATCGCCAGTACGCGCGATTCCTTGCTTCGGAGAGTACGTTAATTTCTAGTTTTTATTTTCATATGAGACCTGAAAGTTATTAACGAACAAGCAGTTTATCTGGAGGGTTCTATCTGAAGCCAATCACAGAAACATTGCCACCCTTACGGACTAAAATTGTCGCCTCATGTAAGACAACCGGCATCCACACCATCATACCGTAACCACAAAATAGCTTCACGCAAGAGATGTATGTTAATATTCCATGGCATTTATTCGATATGGATCTTAAGATGGCTGACCGCTGTTACTATCCTCCCTCATCACTGTAGACTGCTTAGGAACAGCGTAATTGTGTATGCTAGAGATCCAGAGACGAACTTAATTTTTATAACAGCATGTGTTTAGTTAAGATCTCACTTGATTTAATGTAAGAAAGATACATATATAAAACTCAGAAATTCCTATAGTAAATACTAATTACAATTGAAGATTTTTTTTTCTTTTAGTGGCGTTATCACAACCCCAACAGAGTTCTAGAATTAAAAACTGGATTTCTGGTTCTCAGCAATCCGTGTCCCTATAATCGGACTTGCCTTTCTCATAGCCTAAACACCAAGTGTTAACAGATAAAAAAACGAAGCTTTCCGTCCGTTGACACGGGGTTTTTTGCTGTTGACGGGTTTCAGCGTAAGTTCTATATAAATAGAGAGCAGTCCGTCCGAGTGTTCTGAATGACAGCTTTACTGCTCGCGTGCTGATGTTTATAGAAAAAAGTTACAAAACAGATGTTCGGTGCTTTAATCTGTGTTATTCATTTAACTTGGTATTAAAACAATGTTGTTCTTTTTTATTAAAGTAGCAAATAAGCGTGCAGTTTACATAATAATAAGATAGACTGTGTGATCAATGCAAATTATTATCAAAGCTCCGCTAGAATATGGAACAGTTGCGTTGCTACTAGTTATGACTGGTATCTCTGTTTAACCACTAACTTACCCGAGTGCCGCGAAAATTTCTTTTCAAACGTTTAGCATTAAAGACCATTGTATGGATTTGATGTTATAAGGCCACCAAATTTCACTACAAGTTGTGCAAGTGAAAAGTGCAAGCGAAATCGTGCTGAAATTGCTCAGCGCTGACGTTAGCAGCGTCAAAAGGTTTCGTGATGAAAACAGGTGCAGCATTGGTCGGGTTAATGTTACTTTCCAAGGCAGAAACATGTGCTATTTCTGCCTAATAACATCAATGTAATGTATTCTGATCTGAAGGCTGTGGTAAGGGAGACGTACTTTTCCGAGGCATTCCATCTTAGTCCTCAAGAGTAGCAACGCATCTGTGGTTAACCTTAGGTGAATCTCTGATCTTACCTAAGGTTGATTACAGATATCCATGGGCAGCAGTAGCCACTTACCATCAGATGGACCGCATGCTTGTTTGCTACTTCCATACTATAAAAAAATGCGGCCTAGTGCGATTTGGACTCGCAGGCGAAGGGTTCCGTAGCATTGTCATTAAATAATGTTTGAACAGATTTCCAACAACCAACATAAGTTTGTTTTTCATAGTGTTTGTATGATTTACAAAGTTAAGTTATTCGGTTTTTGAAAAAGAAAATCTCAAAAACTATCAACTATTACTTGTGCGAACTAATTTTCATTAAAAGTTTTCCTTGATATCTATAGCATATGTTTAATCCAAATTTTTCACTGTCTTAGTTTAAAAGTTAGAAGGGACACACGCATTATACCGCTTTGAAGGGGCTTATCTATCAAACTATCGACTTTGAGAAAAAATGGTTTTAGAAACCTCAATAATTTTTGAAGACCTTTTTATAGACACACGTATAAGTAAAAGGATTTTTTTTTGAGTTGCAGTTCCGTGTAAGGGGAGCCCCTCCCCCAAATTTAATATATTTTTTATTTTTGTACATAATTCGGAAAGTGGATTACAGAATACACTTACCTACCAACTTTCTCTGTAGTTTTAATAGTTTCCGAATGAAGTGGCTGTGACATACAGACAGACAGACATGACGAAACTATAAGGGTTCCGATTTTTGCCATTTGGCTACGGAACCCTTAAAAAGGTGCGGCCATAGTGCCGCCGATCTGCATTTGACTGTTTCATTTATAAATCTTCTTCATTAACCCGTTAACAGAACATAACGAAATAATTCAAATTAATACTGACAATGTTTATTCTAGTTTAGTTGGAACGAAAGACGAGTTATTTACCTATATACGATCGAAATAGCAAACTAGGATACGTTTCACATAATGATCATTACTCATTTTTACCAATACCTGTAACCAATTCTATTTTTACAATTACCTGTAACCATTTCTAATTTCATCATTGAAATGTAAGTCTCGAAATCGAACCTGAAAACTTCTACTTGTCAGATGTCGCGCGGCCCACGTGGGCCGTCACTAAAATCAACTCAATTTATTATTAAAGCTGTAATCCCGATAATAATTGTGTTGTATATTATAATAAAGTAATAAACATTATTAATTTTATTACCGTTTGAGTAACTACCCCGAGAACCGTTTTGTAACCCACTTTGTTACCGATAAAAAAGGTAAGATCAATTGCCATTAACATACCGAACAGATTAATTTAGCACTAAATAAAATCGGTCTGTTTAAAATAGTGTGAATCGGACTCGCACACTAAGGGTTCCGTACCATTCTCTATGAAAAACGGTAAAAAATACGTTTGTTGTATGGGATCCCGCTGAAATATTTTATTTGAATTTAAGTATTTATTGTTACAGTGTATATAACCAAATATTCTGTGAATATTTTAAGCGTCTACATATTGCCATTATTAATATTGAGAAAATATATTATTATAGCGACAACGGAAATACGTCACTTGTGAAAATTTCCACTTTATAGCTAACACGGCTCACAAGATGCAGACTGGTGACAGACAGACGGATAGACGGCCAGAAGAGCGTTAGTAATAGAGTCCCGATTTTACCCTTTGCGTACGGAACCCTAAAAACAAGAACACTCAAAAAATTGTTATGTATCGTTAACACGCCAGTTCGCAATAAATCACTGAGGACTTAATTGACATAATTCAGGACCACTTAAGCCCGAAATGTAGCTCGGTGCTAGATTTTCAGTATTTAGTTTTTGACGCTGTCGAATTAGGGAAATTTTGTACTATGAATTATGGTCATTAACGTTTAGACTTAAGTACTTAATAGATTCTTATTTATTCGTTTCTTTCATGACTTGCTCATTGATAAAGGATTTTGGACACTCGTGATAAATGGGTTATAAAAATATTCTATGTCCCTGAACTGCCTGAAGTTTGTTCTAAAATATACCTCTTTCAAAATTAGTGTAGTCGTGGCAGGTTCATACAAGTCAATAGTGAGAAATTAGTCACTTTTTTCTCTTTCTAACCGACTTCTCAAAGGAACGAGGTTATCTATTCGTCGTGTATATTTTTTTCTCTCTCAGATTGAGAGAGTTTCAAGCTACAGTCCATTGCGCCTGCCACGTGCGAATTGGTAGACCTTATACACCTTTGCGAATCCTTTATTTTAGAGAACTTTTAGGAGTGTAGGTTTTTTCACTGTGTTTTCCTTCACCTTACACAGTGATAATTAATCACTGATATGAACATCATTTTAGAAAAATCAGTGGCGTTCGAACCTCGCACCCGCCATTTAGAGGACGAGTCGCAAACATTATGCAATGAAATAAATGCGGATTAAATATGATTTATTTAGGTAAGAAAAAATAAAATCTACGTACGGCTTAGATTTTCTTTATCAAAGCCTATTTGTTTAACACAACATTGCCAATATTATAAATATTAGATCCCGTAGTATCGAGAAGTCATTTTTGTAACATTAGACTTGATTTAATTCTCCTTTCTGCTCCACATTTTTAAATAGTACAAAAATATAGCAGTATATGGTAGTAACACCTGTACCAGGGGTGCATTCGCATAAAAACACAACGAGTCCCAGGAACAATGAGAATTGATTAAACTTCAACAATATTTTTCAGTTATAAATACGTTTGTTTTAATTTCTGATATTTCATTTGTTCAAACAAAAATTCGATAAATGCATATTGATGACGAATAACCGAAACATTTACGATTGTTCATTGCTTACCCGACTTGTATTTCGACACTTTACGAACAAAAATAAACAAGTCGTCAAAGGAAAAACATCTTTGAATCGGGAAAACAGTTTTATTTCAACAACGCGTTACTAATTGGAGCAGACAGAAAGCGCCATGAAAAATGTCTCTCGAACTTGATCTCCGCAAAGTAATTTATATCTGGAATTCGAATACGCGGTATCTATCGGGCCGATCGCATCGAATTTATCGCTAACGCATTACGTTGTAGGTTAAGCGTTGTTTCGATCACCCTGTCTCCACGAGGCCGTCGGTTCTGTGGCCACTTAATCACTTTCATTCCATCATTCCCACCATCAATCTGTCAGTGATCTAACAAAAAATAAATGATCAACTACTAAGTTAGTTTTCCTTCGATTTTGCAACATTTTTTTAAGGCCTGCATATAATTATACTATAATGCTTTCTGTTTTTAAGGATACAATATATTTACGATATTTATGAGGTTTATTTCATTCGTTTCTCTACTATTCTTTAATTATACATTTTTTTATAATAAAAATAAATGTTCAATATCAAATTTAGTAATTTCAAATTCGGTATTTTTATCACTAACTAATAATATATCAAATTACTTCCCTTATTACTACATGAGATATGCACCGTAACTATTTACTCTACCTCCCTTGTTCCAAGTAAATCTCCAGGGTAACCCCTGTTATTGTTCCCGAGGGAAGTTCCAAGAACTTACCTTGGCATAATAAATAACAATAACAATATTTCAAACTGGAGTTAACATTAATATTCCGGTAAAGATGTTCTGAGTAAGGACAGTTGAGCGGGTTATTTCCACTACGTTGAACATATTTATGTTACTAACTCTTTTTAATAATAGACTAAATTAACTTTTCCCTCTTTTATTTGTGAATATAAATTGTAAGTTCATGTATCGTTGATATTAATGTAGCTTTGTAACTTTGAATGAATATTTTGAGATTAATATTATCGCGGAATTTGTACATTTTAATATATTACGGGTACTCACTTTACATTATTACATACTTATTACATACTTAAAAAATGTATTTAGTTACTGTACTGTAGTTTATTTTAAAGAACTACAATATCCCTTCATTAATTATAATCCAAAAATCAATCACCGTAAAGCCATTTGCAGTAACCAGCCGAGCCTGCTAGAGACAGTACATTCGGCTTAGTTAGGGAACAAGACTAAGCCTAATGGGTCGTCTAATGTGGAGCTTCATACAACATTGCACATGTGTCATTGTTTAAACTGGAGCATCTCCATAGTTTTCCTTGTTCTCTACGTTTTGCATGATTTAGTGTTACGCGCGGTATTAACTTAACGTGTTCCGGTGTAATTATTGTTTCGACTTACATAGTTCATGACTTCCGATTACGAGTTAAATACATAGTAAGATTTTATGTTAAGTATTTGAGGCGACCATGACGTGATCTTTAAATGTAACTTTCTTTAAATGTAATCTTTAAACTAGGGTTGTAACGGAACTCCGTCTCCGCCTCTGTTACTGCGGAACTTCCGCAAAAAAGTCGAACCTCCGCTTCAGCATCCGCCTACGCAAAATTTTTGCGGAGTTATGACGGAAGTTTATTTAAGTTGATCTTGACGTAAAACGCGCAAGGAGAGACGCTAGGCGACGCGGCCCTTCAGCTACATGTAAAGTTCACCTCCGCCTTCGCCTCCATTAATCTTCGTATCCGCGGAGGTGAACCACTTATTTTCAATATCCGCCTCCACCTCCGCTAAGAAGGCCTCCGTTACAACCCTTTTTTTTCACGTAGAAATCCTCATGGATCCCCTTCCACTCGGGGGAGTGAAAGGGGTATGTTGGACTCTTACCGACTAAAACTTGGCGGCGTTCTTCTAGACGTTCTTTGCCGGGTAACGAGAAGTGTTAACACGAAACACGGATTTTTTTTGTATAGTTGAACCTAACGGTAAAACAGGCGGGCTATCTGATGGAATATAGGCACCGTCGCCCATTGGTCATTTGCAATACAAGAACAGCAACAAATGCATCAGCTTTGCAGCAGCAGCAGCAGCAAGAAACCTTTGTTTACACCTTTCTTGAAGACATTAATATTCCGGTAATTCATTCTGATAAAAGCAAGGACGAGCCGTTCTTCCTAACGTTGACGTAGATCTGAATGCAGGCGCCGGAGGTCTTGCTCAGGCACCACTCACCACAGGATCCCCAGTCACAATTTTCTTTATTCACGGCTCGTGTTGTCGTACACATAATAGGGGTTGGGTCGATCCCTGAGGCGATTGCGCGAGTGTAGGGCATGTAAATGGCGACCGTGAGGTAGACGATGGCGACCGAACTGAGCACTGCTGTCATCTGACACACGCATATAGTCCCACATATTTTTTGGTCCTTGAAGAGCCCCGTGATATACGGATCTGAAAATACCTCAGGAGGAAGTTCATTCCTTATTGTATACGCATCACCATTTCATTTTTTAAATCATAATGCAGTCCACCTAATGGTAAGTGGCAACTGCCGCCCATGGACATCTGTAAGCAACTTCATATAGAATAGGGGTTCTATCTGAAGTCAACCACAGATGCGTTGCTACACCCGAGCCGACAACCACACCCTTCCAAAGAAACGCAAGTATTGCTTCACGTTAGAAATAGGTGTGGCGGTGGTACCCCCCCCCCCCCCCCGGTCGAACTACACTGGTTCTACCACCTGTCAAGGAACCACATAGATATCTCATCTCATAATGAGAAACAACGATCATTTGTCATTAGTGTAATCTTGTAAGACTGTTTTTTTTTTCAACCTATGAGAAATAAATCAACAATTCGTAATAACAGCCACTAAATCGGAAGCATATATGGCCACATACACATACGAGTAGAATTACATAAAGCTGTGAGCACTGCAGAGCACCGGTCTTCCGCAACTGGCAGTTGGCCTAATGGACTGCAATTCGCACTTCCATTGAGAGCTGATTCATGGAAATTAATCACATCAGTACGTGTATGCTTTATCGAATGCTGACATATTTTTCACGCCTTTTTTCATATGTTCATATGATTTAACTGTTATTTATTGAAAGAGAAACTGACAACAACGGCAGAACTGAAAGTTAATAATAACAAATAATGAAATATTTGCAAACGTAATGGTTAATAAACGTTAAGACTTGCTTTTTCAAAAATCGATTAAGTAATCATTGAAGATGGGCTTCAATGATTACTTAATCGATTTTTTGGACATCTTAATTCGCATATATCAAACTTGAGTTCTTTTCCTAGCTACTAAAAAATGGTTAGTGTGTTATATAAAGGGGTACAGTGCCATCTAGTTGTAGCGCCGATAACTACTGTAACGCATTTTCGTTTTATTGAGTATCAGGGGTTTCGTTTTATTGAACTTAAAGGAGTTTCACTTCAAAATATATTTTTAATTATTCATTTCGGGATATCTCGTACATGGCGTAGAATGTAACTATCACCAAGTCCAAACAACAAAAGAGCCTTCAATTATTTCTTCGAAGGTATATAAATATCTAACCTCTCTTTGGACAATACACTAAACTGAATTAAATATAGATAAGAGATTGAAAATGGTTAATCAAATCTATCGTTCATATTTTTTTCACGCATCAAACATGGACTATAACGGTTGTTTTAAATTGGAACAGTTTTATTTTTAGAATAAAGTATTTAAGGCCTAAATATGTTACAGATTTAATGTATAAAAAAATACATTTCAAGTTATCGTGCAGTAGAAATTACTCCTGTTTTTGTTCTCGAGGGGAAACCTCCGGTAACCTTAAAAAGGTACCCGACGACGTGGAAGCGACATAAGGGTTATGTGGGTTTTTTACCGCACTAAGATCCCCCGGTAGACGTCTTCGACGCTACGAAGATGACTCCGGGATCTCCAGAGGAACGCAATCGGAGTCCTCTGAGCGCTTTGGCCTTCAGAATTACTAGTATAATCACTATTTATAAAAAATCTATTAATTATGTATATTGCAATTTACGTATGTAATGTGATTTAAAAATTGATTAAATTATGGCTAACTTTTTAATAAAAGTTAGTTACTTTTATGAAATAAACAATGAAGAACCAAGAATAAAATTCACGTTTAAACTTGTAGTAAAATTTACGAATTACTGGTTACCGTTTTATTATTCATTATTCAATAGTATCTCATCCAATTGTTTCAATAATTTGTTTATTACGGAGATTAGCTTCAATACTAAAATTATATTTCAATATTATAACTGATATTTCTTTAAATTGAATTAAATATTGCATCATTCAGATTAAAGTGATTGTAGCTTTTAATATTATTATATAATCGTCTATTCCCCGAAAGGTTCATGCTTGCCAAGAGTAGAGCCGATTGAATATAAATCGTTACTAAGCGAATAATTCTTGGGTCAATATTCCGCTGTTCCAACGAGGAAATGAACCAATAAAATTATAGGCTTCGGAAGGTGTAATTCTGTTCCTTGTCGCACCTCCATTATCCTTTATCTACTTCAAGTGCTCTGGAACCGGGAGAAATAATTTTAATTTAAATATCTGTTCGGATGGAAGATAATAAATTAGGACGATGTTTCTTTTAGAAAGTTTTTGTACAGAATATGATATATTCCCGGTAGAAAACACGATCCTGTATAATACGGACTCTTAATTTGTTTTTCACGTAATATTAGATTATTTTATTATTTTTTTGTTGTACAATTTTATAAAATATTTCAGGTATATTCTAGTTTCGTTGTGTCAAGTTTCGCCGTGAACACAATACTTAATATATTAAAATGGATTAATTTTGAAATATTAGACTAAAATAAGATATTTTCTGATAGAAATCTTTTACATTCACTCATTAACATTAACCAAATTTTACATTACAGTAATAAGAACCTAAATTACCGCTAGAAATTACATAGAAATACATGGAAACGTCGCCCTGATTAGCGATCATGTTCACTAAAGACCAAAGACATTTAAAGAGCACTAATGTCACTCATAACTGTGACATATTGCAATTAATGTATTTAGGTGAACAAACGTGTGGCGGAGGAGCGTCTGAACCCTTACAACTTCACTCCACGTCACCGCGTTCACTCAGACACATGATTGAGTATTCTCGGAAACGGCGCATCCCTGCCCGTCTACCAAAATAGATACCACACCTGAACACTCGCTATTAAATACAAAGTATACACTTATAAGTGAAATACTACATCTACGTTATAAAATATGACAACCCGTTACTATTTAAGAGACCACAGGGGTTTGAGATGGTCAGATGATCTGAGGGTTGTAGACCACAGTGGTCTGTAAGTCTATGGGATCAAGACTCAATTAGGAATTGGCATCCATTAATAACAGTTTAGAAAACATTCAGGAAGCATGGATGGAAAAACATATATGTTTTAAGGAAAGACAATTTTTTTAACATAATTATACTATTAAGTAATAGTAAACGTAAATAGTCAGACTCCTATAACAAGAGTCCTCTTAGAAATTAATCACAAGTGCGCTACTATTCCTGACAAGTAAGATAGAAAAAGGCGAAACTGTTCACAAAAACCACGCTACTTGTACATATGGGACTGAATTGGTCCCGCATATTCAGACCTTAAGCAGTCCTTGTTACATGTTATGTTAAATTAATTTCTTCGTAAAGAACTTCTGCAAGAAAGTAGATGTAGCAGTACAGTCAATAAGTAAACATAATTAATATTAACAAGCTTCAACACATACATAAACATAATACTATTATACCGACATAGAAGGTACACACACAAATATCAGTTGAAACATACGCGGCACGTATATTATCAATTGAGAATTCCCCAAACAGGTAAATATTAGTAGTGCGATAATAAATCTGGGAGCAGAGTTTCGGTTTAATATCCTGCTGCGGAGATGGCATCCTCCCCCTCCCTTCATACCCCTACAATCCTGGGATAGTTGTGTACATAGAATAGATAATGAATAGATATGCCTCCCAAAATTTCTAATATCAAAACTTCCTCCGCCAACATCACGTCATAAATAGCTTGAACTACTAATTGTAGTTAAACAGTTTTAATTCAAGACAAATATAAATTATACTAATTCTGTAAATAAATGGATTGAAGCGAAATATTTAACTAGTATTCGTTGTTTACGCTACGTATAAGCCAACATTACCTATGTTGACGATAGTTTGTGTCTTAGTTATTTTGTGAAATTGTAGTACTCTTAGAATGTTGTAGTGTAATCGTTCGCATCACCACATCATCATCATGCTTTGGATACCCCTCTGATGTTGCAAGTGATCATAAGAAACAATGGCTTCTTTCATAAAATAGATGTCTACCTTATCGTGACATTTAATAAAGAGTAAAGACTAGTTATTTTAACAAAATATTATATTTAAAAAATTAGATTAAGTTCAGTCTGATGTGTAATTTTTTTAAACTATTATACCTGTACACATTACTTATAAATTTATTTCTAACTATATCTACATTGTATTTCTCCTTCATTTAAGATTATTACTTAAATCTACTAATTTTAAAAGATACAAACCGCATTTATAAAAAAAAACACCTCATAAAATGTATAGTTTAAACATTTTGTATTTTGAAAATTGATTATTTATTATGTACTAGCCAATTGAAGAACAAAGAAATAAGCACCGACTGAAAAGTCATCGCTTTTTAATAATAATTTACAACCAAATAGTAAAGCGGAACGCACACGAAAAGTTAGTTAGTTCGGTCCTTTGTGATAGTGTTTTCAACTTCAGACAATCACCACGTCCGGTTAAGGAAATGTTATATTGTCAGACTGAGGTTAAACTCAAATAGTCTCTAGTTACATTCAAAATTGATTTAAAACTTATATTTTATAGGAAAAATTCATTTGAGTAGTTGGTAAATGTGTTAGTCAAAATGGCCATCAGAAATATTGATGACCATCAGTAATAAGCATTTAAGTTTTCAATATATTTATTACAATATACTCCTGAGACGTACCTTAAAAATCTTTTCTATATAAAGCTTGTTATTTATTACAACTCAAAGCCATAATAACTCAGTAGTATATACAAGCTGTACGAGAGATACTGATTTTAGTGTACCATATCTTTGTCAAAGAGGGTTTTTATAGGCGATCGATAAAAAAATAAATCAATTTTCATTTAAATGTACAGACAAAATGTTATTTAAAAATCTAAAAAAATCAACATCTGTTATGAAATCATGATAATAATCCTTAGATATACGCACGTAACGTTGTAGCGAATATCATACATATCCCTTCCCGTGCAGTCTGAACTGAGATAATAACATCACAGTCGAATTTAATCTGTTGACACTCGCGACGCGGATATTGAGTGTGCGGCAGCCCTACATGTTAATTCCGCCTTAATATGAAGTGTGTTCGCGGTCTAACTCTCTAATCTTGTATTAAACTTGGTTGTTCCGTAATTCTATCTTAATGTGGAATTGATATAGTTCAAAGTTATAGAATTAATTGTTATCGGCATAAATAATTAATGAATGTTAATTAAGCTGCCTTTATAGAAAGACATCAAAATAATTTGTACTTTTGTTTATTTTTAAATAAATAAATATTTACCTCTTTTAATCAACTATATCGTTCCTCTTTTAATCCGACTATCTCCAAATGAAAGAAGAGGTAAAAAAAGAGGTCTTGCTCGTTTTACCATTTCGATCATATAAAAAATACCTCCAACTCGGCAATGTGAACAAGTGTCGTTGGTAGTTTAAGTATGGTTCATCTGAAAAGGTACCACTGTCACACTTATTTCTAGTGTGACGTACTTCTTGCGTCTCGGCGAAAGGTGTGGTTGCCGTTTCACTTACTTGAGTGTTATCATCAAAAGCAACGCCTGTGATTGATTTTATATAGTAATTCAGTAATTCAGTATTCAGTAATTCAGTAATTCTTTATTGTATTAAACAGGTACAGGTTAGGTGTTAAAATTTGGTGTTTAAATTTCTCTGCTTATGCCCTGTAGGCGTACAATATTACAATACAGATTATTACAATTATATTATAGAACTACATTATTTTAAAAATTTGTATAAATAAAATTATCATAATTACAGATTATTACAATTATATTATAGAATTACATTCATTTAAAAATTGGTATAATTAAAATTATATTAAGCTATTTAAATCCAAGTCATATTAACAAACAATCATTTTATCTTTTAAATATTCGTCTATGGTATAATAACATTTTTTTGTAATAGCTATCCTATATGAAAATGTTATCTGATGTCCATGGGCACGAGTGATCACTTGCCATCAGGTGGTCTGCATGCTCGTGTATTACTTTAAATTCATGCATGCAATGCATTATGCATGTACGCAACGAAAAAACAAGGAATCATAGTATAAAACATCAAATTCCCCTTAAAATGAAACATTTTAATATATTGGACATACGTTCGCTCAATAATCGCCCAAAAGGTTAATATTATTCGGCTCTTAATTAATGGAAAACGGGGCCGGTGCGTTCTGAACAATTTATACTGGTTACACAGGCTTTCCTTGTTACTGGACAAACTTTAATATTTTATAGATATTATAGCGTCAGATTTGCCTGTCTAATGAAATTCAATGAAAATTGGCAAAATCAGTTTAAGCTTACGTAATCATAATTATTATTACATTTGGTACAAAATATCAACAATTTTTTTTTTTGATTTCGTAAACTCGCTGTCTGTCGTTAAATTTCTAAAAATGAGCTGTTTCAACCCCCACATATCCGGAATGAAACACACAGAAATTTCTTAAATAACGTTGATGAGCACCAAGACAGATCTTAATAAGACATTGTTATGAAACAAAAAACCCAAATTCTTAAACTGAAATTAACAGTTGTGCATTATGTTTTTTTATAGTTTACTCATTTAACAATTTTTAGGTTTGCATCAACATAGTAACATAAAAGTATTAAAATATACATATATTTGTAATGCTCTATTTACGAGTACAAGCTTTCATTTGATACCTATATTGTCATGTATTAAAAAAGTCTTTCCTCTTCTTCCTTTTTTCCTGTTAATCTTAATTTCAATTTAATTTTACATAAAAACATTAAATTCTTCTTCTAAAATCTGTATTTGTTTAATTGTTGGTGTTTTGTTTACATCGCATTCGAACATTTTCATCATACGTATTATTTCATATACGTCATAATTGTAATTATGGAGTATGAGTACCGTCGTGGCAACACAGCGGCACAAGCGGCACGCGACATCAACGACGTTTACGGAGCGAACACTACAAACGAACGCACCACCCGTTATTGGTTTGCCCGCTTCCCTTCTGGAAATTTTGACCTGAAAAATGAACCCCGTGGTCGTCCGAAAACTTTTGTCGACAATGACGCATTAAAGGCGATTGTGGAAGCTGATGATACTCAATCTACGGCTGAATTAGCAGCAGCTTTCGACGTTATGGGTACCCCATGAACTCAGTGATCTCCAGCGCGAAGTACGCGTCGAGACGTGCCTTGCACTGCTCAACAGGCATACAAATGAAGGAATTCTGAACCGCATTGTTACTTGTGACGAGAAATGGATCCTGTTCGACAATCGTAAGCGCTCAGTAAGTTGTTGGACCCTGGTTCTGCACCGAAACAATGCCCTAAACGAAAACTTACCCCTAGAAAAATGATGGTCACTTTTTGGTGGTCTAATGCTGGTGTAATTCATCACAGCTTCTTACCAAACGGGATGAGCATTACTGCAGATGTGTACTGTGAATAACTGAACACAATGATGGAGAAGCTCGCACTCCAACCAGCTTTGGTCAATCGCTCGACTCCACTGCTCCTGCACGTCAACGCGCGACCTCATACTGCACAGCAAACGGTCTCCAAACTACAAGAGCTAGGATTGGAAGTTCTCCATTATCCGCCGTGCTCACCAGACCTTTCGCCTACAGACTTCTACTTTTCCAGAATTTGGATAACTTCATGGCGGGGAAAAAATTCAATACCCAAGAGGTAGTACAAAATGCCATTGAAGAATTTGTTGCCTCCCGTCCAGCTGATTTCTTCAAGATGGACATTAATGAGCTACCAATGCGTTAGCAAAGATGCATTGATTGTATGATTACTTTGATTAATAAAAAAAAACATGCGTGCGTACAAAGTACACATGTCAGAAGTGAAACTATTCAAAATTTAGAAAAGCGAATTTATGAAATATTTTTATTTTATTGTAAATG
>MOOZ01000029.1:70171-93761 GCA_002930495.1 Cecropterus lyciades | reverse complement strand
AGAAACTGCATTAAAAATACATTACGTCGTAAAAAATCAGTAGGTAAGTTATAACTTAATTTAAAATTTTTAAAGTGTATACAATAGATAATAGCTGACATAGCAACTTTATGGCTAAATAAATGCTTGCAGTCGAAACGGATTCCCGCAGGTTTCTTATCGTGGCCGGAACAAAGCAGTGTACTACTTGGCACCAGACGTATCAGATCAAGGCCCGACGTAGGCCTTGTGCACACTTGGCACCTTGCACTTTCAACATGAAGTTATGTAACTTAAACTTACTCGATATTTGTACACGCTTACTTTGTCAGTTGGCAAAACAGCTTTAAGATGTTATGCAACACTTTCCAGCTCTCATACTTCTCTTTTTTCTTTTGTGTGTCCTAAAACGCTAAGACAAACGAAAACATACAAATACACCTAGACAAAATAGATATTTAAATTAACTTTTTATATAATATACAACGAGATTCTTGAACGAGGTATTCACACCTTTTGAATCCACTGTAATAGAAAATCGTAATGTTTTAATGTTAGTTAACGAGTTTTAACAAAATTTGTATAATTCTGAAGCGAGACCTGAGTATTTTCTGTGGAGATCACGTCGTCTGCTGGATTGACTAGCTTTTTCGTGGAGAGTAGTTGATTCACGTGAGAACTGATTTACTAAAACATAATATAAAGTAATACCCATTTCATACAGTGGATATTTTTATAATAATATTTATAATATTCTTCCTAGAATTATACTTTTATAATCTTCTTCCTAGAATTACAACTCCTCATATTTACTAAAAATAGCAACCGACCAATTTTAATACATTTGTATTATCCTTGAAAATTATATCCTTTATCAGAAATAATATTCCCTAAAGAGCTAATTATATTAAGCTCCAGGAAAACTCCCGGAAAAGGGTCTTTTCCCATCGTATACTTCTATTGAGGCGATATTACATGTCTTTAAAAATCTCCCTTTTATCATAATACCGAGTGTGGTCGGATTTTAATGACATTTCCTCCTATAGAAAATGAAAAAATAAACGTTTGAATACAATGTATGCTGTTGGTAAAATCACAGCCTCACGTCTACTTACTTATATTAAACGAACAAAAATTACTTTTTTATAACATTGAAATAGAGCATGCAATCCATTTGATGGTAGATGGTCACAGCCACCTGTTGATATAGATAATCAACTTCATGTAGAACAAGGAACCTGCTGGAAGGACAACATTGAAAAGTGGTTATGCGGCGCGGTTATGCTTTCCGATCACGCAAAACTGCTTTTACCACCTATCAAACAATTGAATAATTAGGTTAAAATAATGTATTTATTAAAAAAAATTGTTGGAAGGAGAAAAGGACAACCTTAAAGCAGATTGCGTTACGGTTGTTCTTTTTCCGCTTTAAGCAAACCTTAATTTTCAAAGAGGGAGTAAAAATAAAAAATCTCTAGTTTAATTTAAATGGAAATACATTCAAGTTTAAGCGAGTCGTATAATCATTATAAAAATCATATTTAAAGGTAAACTAAATATAAACTTCGTCCCACGATAAACTATATTAAGGCTAAGCTAAAAACGTTCACTTATTAATACTGTGAGATTAGCAGCGCAGATAACTTTTGGAAAATATACGCTTCCTCTTTATTGGTATTTTACTGGCACATAATGCACCGCTATAATCATTAAGCGCCATAATATTTTTTTTACAATTCCACACAAGTAACCCTACTAGTGTGGAATATCCGTACCCAATAGGTGAAAACGGAACCCTATTACTAAGTATTCGCTTTCCGTCTGCCCGTTGTCACCAGGCTGCATCTTATGAATCGTGATAGCTCGACAATTGAAACTTTCACAGATGATGCATTTATATAACAACAAATACTAAAAACGTAATAAAATAAATATATTAGGAAGGCTCCCATACAAGAAACGTGATTAATTTATCGTTTTTATAGATAATGGTACGGAACCCTTCGTGTGCGAGTCCGATTCGCACTTGACCGTTTACAAATATTGTAAAGACTTAGAAAATCTGGAGAGTTTACATTTTACTCGAAAGTCATTATTATTTTCTAAAATATAAACATAACCTATGAAATGAGCCCGTATTCCCGCAATTGGCAAAATAAAATAACAATTTCCTACTTAAAGTTCCCGATCTATAATTTAGAGCTAAAAGTATTCGGCAAGTTACTACGAGAAGGGCCGTCTTTTACGACACTTTTCAGTTAAACCCAGTTATGCGTCCTCTTTTACGAACATCCCAAAATAAAGGCTTTTTATGTAGACTTCTAAAAAATTGGAGGCATCATCTTTCAAGTGAATTTCAGGTGAATTATAACAAACACATAATATAATATAATGGAATTTGCTACTATTAAGTTTGCTGTTATTAAGATTGATGATTCTTGATGATGATCATTAAATTTTATTCATATTGGAATTAGTAATATCTTTTCCCTATATAAATGTCACAACGTGCAACCTTTGCAAAAAAAACACTTTGTATTATAATTTATTATAATCCCATCAAATACATATAAAAACAGTTTAATTGAGTACCTTCTAGTATGTTGCGATCGGTTAAAATGTCGGCCTTACAAATTATTGAGATGAGAGAGAGATATGGTAAGTTAATTAGTTAATTACAAACCAAACTTTTTTTTTCGATAGAAGTCATAGCTGAGTAACATTACTGACTAACTTGTTATGTATGTTGAAGTCTTATTAATTGTTTATACCTATGTTATTATTTCGTTCGAATTTAACTTTGCTGATATGCTTTTTACGCGACTGCGTCAGAAGGAGGCTAATGTTTTTCGACCGTACGTATACGTATATGTATGTATGTATGTATGTACACATATATGGATGTATATATGTATGTATGCCAGTTTGTATGTGTGTCCATTTATTTGGCACGCGTTACAGCCCAAACGGCTTGACGTATTGTGACGTATGACATATCATTAGAATCGTCTCAGTTGGAAAAGTGACATAGGCTATATTATTTTAAAAAATGGCGCCTGGAAATAGAAGAAAATGGAGGGATGATTTTTTTACTATTTCTACAACATGGCTATCAAATGAAAGATAGTAAATAGACTAATCTAAAAATAAATATATTATAATACTTTGACTCTTGACTACCTTATCATAATCTCATATGAGTGTTAAATTAAATAAATATTATTATGAACAAACATTTCATTTTAAGCAGTCGAGTTTTAATGTTTTTAACGATGTTACTAGTTTCATTTGACAAGTCTATTGATACAGACACAACATTAAAAATCTTGTTCTGTATGTAGTTACTTACCATCCTTATCCATGGATGCAAAGATCACTCACCATAAAGTGGAAGTGCTTGTTTGCTACTTCAATATTATAAAAAAATAACTGCCATTTTTTTCACTAATTCTAAAATCATTCAAGCGCCATCCATTCGTGTAGTTACCCGACATCGATGGGACACGCTCCTCACTGTCCAGTTTTATATTTTGTTTAGAGTTCCGCCGGTTATTGGCCGCCGCCACAATTTTCAATTTGCAAACAAACCGTTCGTTATCACTGTCAGTTAAACAACGGAACGAAATTCGAGCACACAAGTTAACAACTGTCCGTTCTCACTACCACACAAATTGTCAGTGATTTTTAGAGTGTGATATATTTTAGAATTGTGTTCGAATTTGCGTTGCAGCTGCTATGCAAATGCTTTTAATTAAGAATCGTGTTTGAAAACTAATTTTCCGACTGCAAATATCCGGTTCTGGATATACCGGATTGTTGTAAAAATAACGCTAAATGTCACAAACGTCCAAAAAGACTGATCATTCGTGAAATATTACCTAAATATAGTATCTACATATGTTATAGAGCAACACTATAGATACAGCTATGGTAAATCATAAATTTAACTAAATTTGCAACATTTTTAGTGCAAGAGAAGGTTAATAATTAATTTGTTCACGTATTAATATGGCCATATAGAAATGAATTAGTGAAGTTATTTTAGATCAAATGTTCTAGATCCTTGCTTGAAAAGATTTACTTGTACAAAATGACGAATACGGTACATCGATACGTACGATGGAATCTTAACAACTTTAGCACTGTAAATATTTCTGTTTTTCTTGCATGGTTTGGTTATCCAAAAAGCTACTCGTACATACATTTGTCAATGCCAATACAATGACAAATGTAACATCCAACACCCATTACATGTAAAAAACATTACCTACATCAATAGAGGTATCTTTTAATAATATAATAGTTGTTTGTCGGTAGTAATATATTTGCAATATTCTAAACATATTCCTACTTATTTACTTAAACAAATATATTGAAATTAAACACAGAAATGCTTTTTGAAATAATAAGTCACCTTTCTAACAGGGATAATCTTGAAAATGATGGATGGTTTAATTCATTTCACTCTCACGCAAACATACACATTTTAAAGAATGTGTACCAAAAAGTTAGATTCACGTATAATATATATTCATATAGAAATATACTCTCGGGACCGCGTGAGAAAGCTCATCTTAGTTCATTAAAATAACACGATTTCAGATCAGTTAAAAGCTTAAGTCCATTTTAGATTATACACTTCTTTGAATAATGAGATAATGAGATGTATCAGGGCTGTAATTATCGCATTCATCGCATGTTCCCTGTATGGTTTTGTAATTAACAGGACAGACATTTACATTTTATTTACTGTATGTGGGGAAGGGGAAGTTATAATAGATTTATTGTGAGATCCAAAGGGTCTAGTATTTTGGAAATAGTAAATACAACGAGACTAAACAGTTGATGTACCCATAAAGGGAAAAAGAAGAGAAAAGTAAAAATATGGTTAACTTTGCATTTCAGGGATACTGTTTTCCAGCATTAATAGATCGCTGACTATGGTAATGAATGCTAACAGATAAAGATGTATTCTTGCAACCACGACTTATTATTAACCATAACATTAACCGAAAACATAATATTAACCAACTTAGCATAGACATTGCAATAAGGTGGTAGAATGAGTAAGACCCGATCGGGAAGGAGCACCGCCACACTATTATTAGCGCGAAACAGTTCTTGGGTGTAGGTGAAAGAGTGTAGCTACCGGGTCACTTTCATACAAAGCGACCATTTTGTCTTGGCAACCCATTAGTGATCAATTTCAGATAGAACGCCTATTCTGTATGAATGTACCATCAGTTGCTGTAGGCGACACGCGCGTCCTTTGCGTACATATTCCCAATTTCATTTTATTTATCCCGTTTTATTTGTAATTAAAATGAATAAAATGAATAAAATCCTATTTACAAGTTTATAGTTAAAATAACCGCAAAACAATGTCGGTAGCTACAGATGTTACATTTTTATAATTTTTAAAAGTTCTTAGGGTAGTTCGCAATGAATAAATCATTCGACCATTCAAGATTTTCGTAACACGACGCGTTTTATTTTCAGCTATCCTTTATAGTTGCAATACTTGCTTCTTTACTATAGGGTTGTAACTCCGCTTCCGCATTTGCCCCCGCAAAATGTTTGCGGAGTTAAACGGACGTTGATCTTGACGTACAACGCGCAAGAAGAGACGCTAGGAGACGCGGCCGCTCAGCTACATATTGAAACTAGATGGATATCTTTATTAGGATTAAGATATAATATCAAATATCATCAAAGTTTTTTCTCCCATATTTCGCACTTACTTATCGGTGCCATCAAATTCAGCGCTAAGTAAACAATTATTTAGTGAGAGCCGCCACGGAAGGCGACAAATGCTCAAACTGTTGTTCGTGAATATAATTTTCCTCTTCTTAATTTTAATTATTAGTCATTATTTGATTTTTTATAAGAACTGTACTATGTAAAGTCCACCTCCGCCTCCGCCACCGTTAACCTCCGCATCCGCCTCCGCCGTCGCTAAGTTGGCCTCCGTTACCCTACTTTGCTACTCCAGTCTAGTTAAAAAAACACGACAAAATATTACAAGGGTTCATATATGAAACATTTATGGAATAACTAGAAAAACAAGTCAAAAAATTTTAAGTTAATGGCATTACAATAACTTTATATATTTGTGTCTTTAACATAACAAAATAGAAGATGCTGTAATCGTTTTACTTAAATAACATGCCACTTATTTTAGTATGGCTAGAATTATGATGGTCATATGTATGTCATTTCGGCAATCATCATTAGTCTTTGACAAATTTTAACCGACTTCAAGAGGAGGCCCTTTTTTCCTTGCCTTGATTTGGCCGCAGTAGTAAGGTTAGGTCATATTCATAAGGGCAAATACTCATGAAATACCACAGTTTAATTTAACAACAATGGGGATTACTCGTGTTTACTTAGCGTATAATCTCGAACGGAAACTACTAGTCAAATTCAATTACTGTGAGTTGTAGGATGAAGCGAGTATATTACTAATAACTAACTCTCTCTCATTTACTAACTCATCCCTTTGATAAATCCCACTATTGATTCAATTTTAAAGGACATGTTTCGTGATGTTATCTAATATGTTTTTTAAAGATAAGTCACGATTCTATGCACAGATTAAGTTTCTTGTAATATACAAGCTTTCAGTTAAATACTTTACTGTTTAATGTGATTTTTGCACACATGTTAGTATATATACACACGCACACACAACACAGAAATAAGGCAGCGAATTTTCAAAATTTAAAATAACGGTTTTGTTTATCAAGCACTCCAGTACCGTCAAGAGATATTATAATTCTTATCATACATTTAATCCAAAATAATATTCTATGAGCACTTAAAATGCATCCAGTAACGAATGCAATCAATGAAATAGTGAATGAAACGACGCAATAATCAGTACAATACTCGACGACGTGGTCTGCATTTTAATAATGTTTTTCTCATAATGTTCCTCAAAGGAGTTGGATTATTTCTGTTCAAAAGCACAGATTTCCCACAAGATAAGTAAAAATATTGCATCACCAATGGTACCAATCATTGCATTCATAAACGCTCGCTTTCTCTTAAGCGTTTTTACAAACAAATGTCTTTATAATCTGTTAGCATTTCTATGATTCCATAAGTACGTAACACTAAGATTAAAGCTGGTCCAAACATCGTATACTGTAAGTATAAGAATGAATACGTTTTCTCAAAACAATAATTGTTTATGTTTTCGCCCATCATTGCAAGGTAATAGCACGGGAGATGCCTTGTACACAGGCCATACAAACACCTCTCGGATTCGTGCAGAAAGCAGAATCCAACTTGTGTCTGGAATCGAGCACTCTCGCACGAGTGGGTTTCGAAGTGGGGTCGACTAACCTTGTTGAGATTAACCCCGCGAAGACACAAGTCTGCACGTTTACCGCTAAAAAAGCCCTATTTGTCATGGCGCCACGGTTCAAAGGGACCTCGCTCACCATAATAAATTGTGATAAAATTGTGGGGATCCTGGGAGTTGACATCTCGAGTGATGTGAAGTTTTGGGGACATTTGGATGTCAAAACCAAGTTGGCATCTAAGAAGTTGGGCGTCCTATACATAGCCAAGCGGTACTTCACTGCGGGGCAACTTCTTTATAGGGCACAAGTGAGACCCCACATGGAGTACTGCTCGCATTTCTGGGCTGGGGCGCCTAAATTAAACCCAACCAACTTAAACCTAAATACTTGACTCCGTTCAGGAGCGCGCGATCCGAGTCGTCCACAACCCAAGGATCACCGATCGGTTAGAACCTCTGAGTCTGCGGAGAGTCATTCTGCGCTCACTCTGCGTGCTCGACCGGCTTCACAATGGTGAGTGTTCCGAAGATCTTTTTGACCTTTCACCTTTTCTCCACCGCACCACCTGTCGAAGGTGAAGGTTCCATCCGCATCAACTCGACTCGTGGCGATCATTTTTGCCACGGACATGTAAGATGTGCAATGAACTTCCCCTTGAGGTATTCCCGAAGCGCTGTGACATGGGGCTCTTCAAAAAAGATGCGAAAAGAGCTCTGCTTTAAAGCCGGTGACTCCATGGTGTTGCAAATGTTTATAGGCAACGGTGGCTACTTTTCATCAGGTAGTCCGTCTACCTTCCTTACCTTAAAAAATATGGCCGAATACGAAAACGTAAAAGTTCTTGTTTAAATGTAATAATCTCGGACTAAAAGCACTGCTCTGCTCTGAAAACAAGACGGAGAAGACAGAGAGAGTCTGCTTTGAGCATTTTTCAGAATTTTCTATAATTTTGAAATGCTCATTCATTCGTTTAAAAACTGACACATTTTCCGTCCGTATATTTAAAATGGCTTTTATTTATATCACTAAAACGATATCATTATTCAACTAATTTTTAACCAAGGTTACCAATGTTATTAAGAAGTTACATACAGCTAATAAAGGCGCATACGACTTAGACTATATTTTATAACAATTCGGTCTTCAGATTTATGCAAAAGCACTTTCGTTTATACCTGTAGGAAGGGGAGGGACGGGAATTTCATTAGGGAGTTAACTCCAATTGCCACTGAACCGTGCCTAATTGCTGCTCGTTCGCTGTTATTTATTTTGGCCAACTTTGTAATTATGTTCCGAGGTGCTGGTTTGAAAAAGCAGCTTTTGCATCTTCTTTATTTTTGTTTTGCTATTGTTAGTGTCTTGTAGAACCAAATTATTAATTTTCATACTTTTTGTGCTACGAGATATAAAAGCAATAAATAGAGAATAATAGAAATAAAGCAATAAATAAGACGAAAAAAAGTTTATAAACTCATCTAATAAAATTCTACACGAACGTCAAAATTAAATTTGTTGCAGCCCTGAAAATTACAAATGCCTTGCCTGATTTGACAGCTTACCATTCCTTTCAAATTTATGCAGGTATATTTTCACTGCTTTAAAGATGAAACTTCGAACCACAAGGTTCAAAGCTCTCAACGTAATATATAATTCTCATTTAATCCATATTTATTTGAGTAAATATCCTTATCGTGGTAATAAAGATTGGAATGTGTTTGGAGGTATAACATAACAAAATTTTATTATTGCGCAGGAATAATTACGAGAACATCACGGTGTAAGAATTTCCTACGTTTAGTAAGAAATTCATATACCGTAATGTTCTCTCATTAAAAACCTATTTTTTGAAACCATTACATACGATACTTTATAATTAAATTTTACCACGGAGAAATGTAAAATGAAATTTTATTCTAAACATACCCGGCTATTGCATTGAGATGTTTAAGAAAGATGCAAAAGTCCGACTCTTCTTATCAGGCTGCTGTCTTTTTATAGTACGTATACAATAAACTATCACACAGTCTACCTGATGGTAAGAGGGCACAGTATTTTTTAATAAACATTGGATAAAATTAAAATCTAAGACGCGCTGCAACATGTGGGCTAAGTTGAAATGCCTCGGTATGTAAGGTAAATACGTATGTCTTACATTACCATACCCATGAAATCAGAAAACAACAGCACTTAAAACTGCTGTAATGGTGCTTCCGAAGTCGAACCATAAAGAGTTCTATCACCTTCAACTGTTTCTTTATCGCCAAAAATAATTGACCAAAATTGTAATGACTCATATATTGATTAACTAGCGATGTTTCTACACTACACATGACGGTGCGGAAAGACTCGACAATTCTTTCGTTTTTTCGTTCCGAATTTATTCCGTTTGATATATCTCGGTACCCGGCCTGGTTCTGTGGCTTTGTTTGCCAAGTGACGGTTTGATTATACAATTTTGGGCGGAGGAATAAATTTTAAATTATTCGCGGACTGTATTTTCTTCGGTGTGAAAATTAAGATTGTACCAATTCTTTCACTTAATGACATGTAATTACACCATCATCACCATTTATTTACCCGCAAATTGTTCTTCAAAAGAAGTGACGCCAATGATCGTCTTGAGGTAGTACGTAGTGTCGTAATTTACTCTTATACTATATAAAAGTATATTTCAAATTATAAATTCACTACAATAACGTCTTGCCTTTAGCTGTTCGGTATTACGACGGATTTTGAATAAAAATTTACTGTTTATTATTTGTTTGTAAATTAGTATTAACTGATGCGAACAGTAACAATTTGACTGCCATAACAATATGTTAACAATTATACTTCTATCATAAGTATACATTATACATGTCAACGTTATGTACAGAATAAATAGCAGAAACTTCCATCGCTCATTCCAATGTACCCTCTCCACCCACGTTCCAAGTTCAACCAACTGATTCATCGTTAAAATTCCTACAAGAGCACATCAAAATAACAATTTCAAGGTTACGGCTCCAAACAAGTCGGGTGTGTTACAGGCGTCACGGCAAGGGACACGCTTCACTGATCGCGAGAAGCGAGTAACTAATAACGCAGTTTTAGTTAGCAGCAACTCTGCTTTTAACGTGTATTTTCAATAAAAGAGCTTTGAAACTTTTCTTGTGCCTCCAGGCATCAAGGCATCGGCCAAATCTTTGAGGATGTATGTGTGTTTGTTACTCTTTTTTGGTTTTGCTGAAATTTGGTAACAGATAGTTTAAGGCATAGGACACTAATTATTGTGACAACCGTGACTAAAGCAGGCATTCGCGCAAATAAGCTAGTCATCATTAAACGAACCATTGTTCTAACTGACAAAAGTTCTGACAACTGAGGCGAACGCAACTTCTTCTGCCTCGGATAACGCGAATCCACAGTGGATTCGCGTTAATAATACAGTAATTTAAATTTGGATGTCATTTATACATAATTTATTTGTACGGAACTTTTTTGAATTTCTCGTATCACCACGTGGGAAAGATTTTTGCTATATAGACCAAAAGTTACATTGTTCCTACTGCCCCTTTTCCTGTCGTAATACTATATAATCGTATAATTATTAATTTGGTTTACTATGGCGTTACTTATAATGACTTCGATCAGTTATGTATCTTAATGATACGAATAACCCTGTCGCCTTGTGCCCCGCTCCCAATTTAATCGAAGTTGGCGCAATAAGTTTACAGATATCTAGGTACACTCAGACTAGGTAATATGTATATTGGTAATGGTAATTTTTATATTTACATATTTATAAGGAGGGTTAAGAAGAAGGGTCGAGAAGGGTTAAGTTGGGATGACCTAACCCTTCGTAGAAATATACTTCGACTCAATATGTTCATTCCTATTTATTTTAAATTGATTTTGCTAGAGGTTTACGATTAACCACTCATATTTCTAATCTTATATCTATATGTCGGATCGTCATAATTATTAGGTCCCTCTTCGAACATAACGTGGGCGTTTACGTAGGTAGTCGAGCAAAAAGAATCAGTTTCTTTTTACTCTATAACCACTTTCATTACATTAACAATGTAGTACAATATAAACCACAGCGAGCAAACGAAACGAATAACAGTTGCTATGGAAACCGAGCGCCGTTCCCGCATAATCGCGACGGTGTTGTCATCTGTCAGAACTTGTGCCACGTTTTTTGCTACTTTTTTCCCGTCCAAACTAATGTCCGTCTCCGACATACATATTATATCTTGTCTTCTTAGAATTTATAATTATAACATAAATAATCATCGAATGAATCACATTTAACTGATATATCTAAAGAAATAGAACTTGAATGACATCGTAGAAATCTTGATGATTAAAATAGATTGCACCGCCACACCTATTTCTAGAGAAGAAACTAGTAAATCCAATTTCAAATAACTTAGGGGTATTATGACACCTGAGATATAATTGTCAACTTCTACTTTAAGAAGTGCTTCTGTTCATTTTGAAACTACTTACGTATGGTAGGTTGGTAACAACTATATATTTTACAAATTCGATCTTTATATCCGTCACTCATATCCGTTAATTGCTTCCTTTTCTTCTCTACTATTCTTTAGTAATAGTTTATTCAAAAGAAATCAAATTAGTTTTATATGTGAACAAAAATAACATAGCTATTTTTGGTTGTCAAATATTTTTGTACAACCGCTTATTCAGTCACCGAGAACCTTACAAAATCATTAAGATTATAAGATTGAATTATAATTACTAGTTGCCCGTTGCAGCGGTCGAAATTCGACCGTAATTACATCCATTTTTTTCTACCACAAAGTTTTTGTATGTATTTTCCTCTGTACATTAAATTTTAAAATATTTTTCGAAATGTCATTAAAGGGAAATAAAATTTCTTTGAGTAAGCTGTATTTAAAAGCAATAACGCGTTATTTGTCATACATATCTGTCTGTTATACGGTGTTGGTTAGCGACATAATAAAGCGTTTATAATTGTTTTTAATTGTAATCTCTGTTGTTTACTGTTTGTTAACCCAAATAAATAAAAAAAATATATATCTGACATTTGTGTTTTATTTATTGATTTAATGTACTTTATTAGCATTATTATTGAAAAATATTAGCGTTCTGCATTACTCCTACATATAAACTATAAGTGTGCCAAATTTCATACTCCTCCGTCCGCGCAATTTTTGTAAAAAGGGGTCCAAAGTTTTTGCTTCACGTATTAATATATAGTTATGAAAGATTATAAATTGAAACTTTATATTAAAAATTATTAAATTAATTTATTTAAGATGAATTAAAATTACAAATTAGTTAAGTGTACATCGTCAATCGTTTTCTCCATCACGGTATGACAATCGGGAACACAAAGCGCAAACTTCGGAGACAGCTCAGTGGTAACATAATGGAAATTCATGATACACTGGCGCCGGTTACGGGGATCATACATTAATAAATTCACTCACGGCTATAAGCTTAATGCAGTATTTATGTCATAATACGTACTATATTTATGGTGCCGTTTTATACCGGATTTTTCTTTGTTATCGAGGTGATTCGACAGAAATTTTAGTCTGGGAGGACATTACGTCACCGACAAATTTATAAGGACTACGTACTGTGCCTTTCCCTCGTCACGACCACTTCATTGTAGGTGAACGATCTATGAGTAGTCCAATTCTTGGCCTATTTACAAATGTTCTCGACGTATGTATTTTGCACTTGTCAGCGGTAAAATGTCAAGTCGTATGACTGTATCATTATAAACGCTTTCTACACTCGCTATGAGTGTACACAGTAGGATTTTCTCCCGTGTCGTGGATGCCATGGACACACAAATACGAATACCCAAACACCTAGACCCAGAACCGTACTCTAAACTCATCATTCAAATGTCTGTCTGGCCGGGGATCGAACCTGGGACCCACTGCGTGCGTGTCAGACCGGTATAGTGACCGCTCCACCACATGGGTGAGAACTTACTAAAATAAAGAGTATACTACAAAAACATTTTTTTTTAAGAATAGTATGGAACAGTGACTTTCAATCTGTCTTATGGCAGGACCCTCATGTCAAGTAATAATCTCAAATACCTAACACTCTTATCCCATTAGTAGAAGAGGAAGGAAAAAAAATTAACATCTTTATTTCAACTATGCTTCTTTTATTAAATGACACGAGGAATTACCTTAAATTTCGCAGACACGAAATAAAAATTAAACAGAACGTGCGAGTTTCTGTAACAGACTTCATCAACGACATTCCCATTTCAGTTTAATTCTGCCGGAGTAATTTTACACTGCAACCCGCAACTCGACTGCCCGAAACTCGATTTAGCACTGCGGCATTACTTTCCTTAATCAAAGTGCTCATAAAATATACTTTCGCGAAGTTGCCTTCATTTTACGAGCTCGGTTGGCTCAACAGGCGCTCTGCCGGCAGCAGCGAAGTCGAGCAGCGCGCACCGAAGTCGAGCGGCGCGCGTCGAAGTCGAGTACGCTCGAGCGAAGCAAAGCTTCACCGCTGATTTAACATTTTCATTCCCTTTTTATTGCGCTCGCAATTCGGCTACTTCGCTACTAGTTTTCCGGGTGGCCTGCATTTGACTGCATTCATGCTTTGAGGTTTACTTTTTAAAGGATTTTTGGAGTGACTGAAACAATGGGTGTACTTGAGTTTTTAGGTAGGTAGGTAGGTGTAATATGCAGCATGTCGCAATGCTTTTATCTATTATTCTTGTTGTTTGAGTATTTTAAATGATAAATAACTTTAATACAGATACTTAATTTTCTGAAACTTGATGAACTTAGACCAGGTTCCTTTTTTTTTGTTATAAAGACAATTTTACGCCATTGCATGGTATTGGAATTGTTAATCTTTGTTAAAGTTGTATTTAATAAGAGTTTACACATAAAACAACCTACTTTTCGAAGCTAAAACAACCTACTTTTCGAAGCTACAACAACTGCAATAACTATCAAAGCAATATCTTTTGGTAGGTATATATAGTTCTGAGTCTCCACCAATAAAAAAATGCTGAGATCCATAAAACCTAGCTAGGTTTTATATAGCGTATAGCTATACGCACTAAGCAAACATTATGTTCATAAGTCTTAATCAACATACGAAAATAAAAGTAAAATGTTTTTCTTTAATAAAACTCCCTATATTATTGAACATTTTATTCACATATATTTTAAATATATGGATGCACATAATATTCAGTATTTTCTTTTATAGTACGGAAGTAGCAAACGAGCATGCAGTCCACCTAATGGTAAGTGGCTACTGCCGCCCATGGACATCTGTAATTAACCCTAGATAAGATCAACGTCTCACCTAAGGTTAGCCACAGATGCGTTGCTACCCCTGAGGTCTAAGATGGAATGCCTCGGAAAAGTATGTCTACCTTACCACACCCTTCGGACCAGAACACAACAGCGCATAACACTGCTGTTATTAGATAGATAGATAGATAGTAATATTGAACATTTCGGTGATAAACTAAACATACTACTTATCGATACATATAAATAGAGATTCAAACTACAATATTCCCTAGGCATCCCTGACAGGTGTGACAGGTATCAAGGTTGACGTATTCTACAGTTGTCAGTCACATTGACTGACTTAATTACTTAATCAAGCCAGTAATTAAGTCAGTCAGTGTGACTGACAACTGACAACCTTAACAATGTATCGACAAACCCTATCCCATTGGAGCGATACGAATCATTGTCACACGTTTCTGAATGCAAACATTCTGTCAACGGTTGTCAAACTGTTCTACTAACGCATTTCAAAGTGTTTGCGCGCCGGCGGGCTAATTTCCGATACTCCGATAATATTGCTAACATTCCCGTAGCCACTATAAGAATCAGGGTACTACATTCACAGATTTGTAACACGGATTTTATTAATGTATCGTGGAGTGTTATATGACCGATAAAACCTAAGACCTACCAATTCTTAGTGGTAAAAGTCCGAATTGATCTGTGATCATTTTTTATTTCGAAATTCACTTAATACATCTTAGGGTTAACCTGAAAGATACGGTAAATGTCGATAAATAGCCAAGTAGATGTGCTTAGCGCAGTCTCGTTCTGTACGTAACGTATCAGCAATTTTATAGAGTAATCGAAAGATATGTCTTTTTTACTATTATATCTGCACGCTTATTTATCTATATGTACTGCTGAATTTACGCGAAATTGGACCACTACGATTCACTTAGTGGTAAACTTTGTATTCAAAACTTTGTATTTTATATTCAAAACTAACTTAACCAATCCCATAGCGTTTTATACAGAATTGGTTAGGTTGGATAGTAACGTAAAATAAAATTGCGTTCATACGTGTAATACCTGCTAGTGTGTGAGTCCAATTGACGATATTGGCGGTTACGCACTATACCGAATGTTTCTGAAGTCTCACGAAGATGGTATGGATGGTACTTGACGAAGGAAACTAAACATATTAACTGAAACCCATCAGTTTAGTACACATACAAAAATATTTATCCTGGTGATAATTATAATTTTCAATAAGCTTAGGTCAATAAGCCATGATCACGCCAATAGCGACCAGATTCAGATATAACCACATACCGATTAGATATTACCGATCGGTAATGTCGACTACTAATTAATCCCCCAATACAATGTGGCCTAATCACAATAGTTTCAATCAGAATCGCGATACATTGAAACACAAACTCCCTGACAGCTCCATCAAAATGTTCGCATCAGGAATAACGTCGGGTGTACGCGGATATCAGGAATATTGCCAGTATTCAAACAGCTGCAGGCTAATCGTACGATGTTCGGATGTAAACCTACGCACGGTATTTAAGCTAAAATTGTAACCAACAATGCTAAAACATTTTATTGATAACGAGCTACGTCTCGTTGTTTAATCCGTGTTTAGCAAAATGTAACATAATTTAAAGTTGTAATGACTTTTTTATAGATTATGAGAGAAAGATTAAATGTTAAATGTTATATAAATGTGATTACTAGATTACTAGATGAAAACCCGGCTCCGCTCGGTTGAAATGTGACTATAGGTAGGTAGATATTTTTGTAGTTATAATTAACTAAAAGGTATTACACCTTACGCTTAGATGCAGGTACTCGTAAAAGCTGCCAGTTTGCTAGACGCCACCACCTGTAGTAGCTAGTTTACAGTTTAATATACTGGTCCCAGTGCTAGGCGACTCCCAAATTCCAATTCCGAACATATTTATACGAACCTAAATACGTACTCAACGTGATGCAGAAATGCGAGGTAAATTTCGTAACGCCATCTAGTATAAAATATCAAAACTTTGTATGGTAAATAGAATTTAACAAAGTACCCGACAATCCGAATTTTGCGGATATATGTTGTCGACTATCAATCAATATTTTGTTATGTTTTATTATTTAGGTAAGGTTTCAATCAAGTCTACCGTACCCCTTAACGGAATTATTTATATGGATTCCCGCGGAGAAAGTTAGGTCACATTTACCTCGGTTATGGGTATCTGATGGGTTTTAATTCTGTGTCGTAAATTATCTGTGCGCCAAATTGGCGAATACCAAATATACATATATTATAATATTAGTAAGATATACTTTCGAAGTTTTTAATTAAGTTCAGATATTTGATCAGAGGTTTGATGCGATTTCAAACGCGTTAAAAAAATAGACAGACAAAAATTCTAAAAATTATAGCATAATTTCTTATTAATCGGATACTTTGCAAAAATATGCGATGTACACATACACAGAATTTTATTTATTTTTTATAATTTTACTAGCAGACCCATGCCCACTTCGTTGGGCATTAAAAAATTTTTGGTGTGATTCTCAGTGCTAAATGTTAGGGTTTATTACCGAACTGCTAAAAAGAGGGTTATGATTTCATCACGTATATATGTATGTACATATGTATCAATTTGCATGCCAATTTGGCGAAACATGTATGCTCTATAATGTAAAATTTTATTTTTTACCTTTCAAGCAAAAAATAATATGATTATGATTAATTTAATTGTTCAATACTTCTTTGTATACAATAATTAAATATTATACAAATATACAATAATTATATATTGTAATTAATAATAACACTACAATTACATTATAGTGTTATTATTTGGCAAACAAAATGTATTGGTTTTCTGCATATCCAACAAGAGATAAACCAACATATAACATATCTAGCTATGGGGAAAACACTCTTTTTTAAATCAATTTCTCCTCCTGTTCCGTACCATTAGCTTTAAAAAAGGCACAAAATCATCATTTGTTGTATGGGGGCCGCCCTTAAATATATGTGTTATTTTGTGTTCATTATTTATTTTCAAAACGAATTTATAACGTTTTTGTATGGGACCACTCTTAAACTTTTATTTTATTCTCCTCTTAGTATATGTTGTTAAAGCGGCAACTGAAATACATCACCTGTAGAACAATTCAACTGTCTGCCTATTAAGGTTCATGAGATGTAGCTTAGTGACAAACAGACGAACAACGGACTCTTAGTAATAGGGTCACGTTTTCACTCTTTGGGTACGGAACCCTAAAAGCATCTAATAGAATAAAAATACCAAGAGGTTACAACATAGTCGCTGTTATATATGTACCTATACTATATACCTACCTATATACCTAGTAGTTTAAGAGTCGATTTCATATATTTATATAAGCTCTCAAGTTGGATCAAGCTGCACACAGTGTGCAAATTGTATTGAAATCGGTCCAGTAGTTTAGGAGTTAATAGCAGACAAACAACGTGGCACGTAATTTATATATATAATGATTAGCTATCCCATCTTTCAAGTTCAATCAAACTGCACACGGTGTGCAAATTTGATTCCAATCGGTTCAGTAGTTTAGGAGTCCATAGCAGACAAACTACGTGACACCTAATTTGTATAAAATATATGCTATCCAATCTTTTAAGTTGGATGAAATTGCACACGGTGTGCAAATTTGATTGAAATCGGTTCAGTAATTAAGAAGTTCATAGCGGACAAATAACGTGACACATAATTTATATATATATATATATTAGAATTAAGGTAAGCTATCCTATCTTTCAAGTTGAATCAAACTACACACGGTGTGCAAATTTGATAGAAATCGGTTTAGTAGTTTAGAGGTTATCATATTGAGCATCACAAAATTCCAAGAATCATTAAGACGCGTGATGGCTTAGCTTCAATTGTTTTCAATCCATCAGTTTCCTGCTGCTACGGTTCTTCTTCTAAAATCTTACTTAAAGTCTTACATTCAATCAGAACCTCCCTCGCGTTACCCCAAAGTAGATTGATGGATATTACTCCATCGGCTGTTTTTTACAATATTTTTACGACCACAACTTAAAGCCCTATAGACACACAAGGTACGGTCGTGATTTTATAATGACTAATTCAAAGACCATGACCGTACTCTGTGACGCTTATCTTGAAAGATTGTTTGCAAATAGCTGAGACAAAAATGAACTCTTTTCAACACATATTTTTAAATTTTTACCCATTTAAGATAATTTGTATATTTGTTAACAATTTAATTTGTATAATTTTCGAAAAAAATCCCCCAAATGCACTACATATTACACCGGAATGGTGACCGCTTCGCTACGCGGTCGACGGCAAATAATAATTTAATCGCAATTCAACGCCTCAGATATTGATTTTTAAGTATCAGTAGCCACGTGGCTTTCTAAGTTGCAATTATCTCTTTAAAATTTCATCAAAACTGTTCTAATAGTATAGCCGTGAATGGGTCACAGACAAATAGTTACTGTCACAGTTATAATATTAGTACACATTATTTAAACAATCTAAATATGTTACGACTGAAGTAAACACTATAAAGCATCAAAAGCTATATTAAGGCTCTCTATAAAAGAGACGAAATTCATTCCTCATTCATTATTTTGAAATTCTACGAAATAAAATGTAGTTACCTTCTAAAATACATACAAATATTTCTAAGAATTCAAAAGAAAAAGGAGACAATAGAATCCGTCATTTATTATATGAAGCACATGGCTTTCTAGATACCAGATACGTTTAATACAATTTGAAATATTATATTATATATTATACTCAACAACCATTATATTTTCAAGCATCATAATAGTGTGGTAAATATTAAATTTTACTGTTGTGTGAACAGAAGTCCTCCAAATTCACAACATCAAAAGCTAAAATAAACAGATTTCTTTCAAGTTCGTCCCCAATCTGGCAAAGTACGAATTTCTCCGTAACCTCTATCACTACTCCAATAAATCAGTCACTCTCAATAAAGCAGGCTGTATAAATAACGGTGGTTGCGGGAAGCCGGCCGACCGAAACATTCATTCCGACATTGACTCCGCGTCCATTAGATGCCGGAAAAAACTTTCGGAATCATTCGAACATCATTTTCGCGTTCATTTCCAACGTGAACTCACTTAAACACTACTCGATCAATACACGAACACTCGATTTCGAAACTGTTCAGGAAATAACAGCAATCTTGTACAAGCTTTCCTGTTACATTTAACTATCATTTCATAAGTGTAACCCAACGTACATACTCTACGAATTCTTTTGATTATACCTATACTATTTTTATACGATTAAATAGCAAATGAGTAGGTAGTCCACTAGACGATAGTTGGGTACTGTCGTCCATGGACATCTGTAAACAACTTCATATAGAACAAAGGTTTTATCGGAGTCAATCATAGGTATGTCGCTTCTCCCGAGGGCAAAGATAGTCGCCTCAAAAAAAGTGACCCGGCTACCATAAAATGCAACCACTGAAATGCAAGAACTGTTTCACACTGTTAATCATTTGTTACATTTCAGTATGACGGAGGTTCCTCCAAGGTCGAACTACACTCATTCTATCACCTCGCTAACTTAACGAAAGCCTAGGGCAATTTAGAGAACCGCGTGTCGACAATTCAGGTGCGAATTGGCGACACGATTACGATGATCGATCAGCTCGTGCACAACTTAGCTCACATACAACGTTCACAAAAATCTTACTAGGTATTTAGTTTACATAATATTTTTTACAGAATATTTTTAACATTTACAAATGAAATATAAACTTTCCTTTTTAATATGTTTAAGTTGATATTATTAAGAATATTTTGTACCTACAGCAATAAATACCAGGCTAGTGCTAAATCCAAAAACATTCTCGACCCACGAGAGTACAGCCCAAATAGCCACATAGGCTGACTTTATTATAAGAAACGTTTCATATATTAAAGAACAAGTTATATACAAATTGGGTCCCGACTCGCTGCACACAGCCATTAGACGCCGGAACAAACTTGGAGAGTTCAAGCATTCTTAGAGAGCGCCATCGGTAGTGGAGTTGAGAACTGTATTTGAAGGTATAAGAATAGTAAAGTGAAACTATTCACTTGTAATTCTGAGAATAACTGTATAGTTATTCTATTTTATGTTACTACCCAAAAAGGAGCGTTAAAGTTTTTGCCTATTTTTTTTTTGTACAAGCTTAAACATATTATCAAATTCAATAATCCTTTGCCAATAGTTAACAACGTTATATCAGCAAGTCCTATAAAATATTTCTAGCTATTAGATCCACGAGTTTAGGTACTATCAGTAGGTCAGTCACTGTTAGCGTTTCTAATGGTGTAATTTAGCTTGACTTTGGTGGGTAGAATCTAAAAATCTCCCAGAATGATGCCGCCTCCTATTGCAATTGGTCAATAGGAGGCGGCATCATTCTGGGAGATTAAAATTTGGGCCTAAAATTTGGTCTCACCTTTAGTTTTGATGACAATGCAGATATGTGTACTTAAAATGATTTTGTATGTAAGATGTCTGCCGCCACAATAGTCTTACCATGGACATACTGGAGATGGAAATGAAGAATTTTCTAAAGTTAAACGGTTTGAAACTTGAAACAAAGCAGTTTTTGTTTAATTTGACCAATACACTAGAATGCCATAATTGACGATGAAAGTAGTCTGAAGACTGGTTTTGAATTTTTTTTTATAATATGAAAGTAGCAAACGAACATGCAGCCCACCTGATAGTAGTGGCCACTGCAGCCCATGAATCTGTAATAAACCATGGGTAAGATCAAAGTCTCACAAAAGGTTGGCCACAGATGTGTTGCTGTCCCCTGAGGACTAAGATGGAATGCCTCTGGAAAGTATGTCTCCTTACCACATCCTTCAGATCAGAACACAACAGCGCAAAACACTGCTGTTATTGGCAGAAATAGGTGTGGCGGTGGTGCTTCCGGAGTCGACCCACAAAGAGCTCTACCACCTTGAGTTTTGACAGGAAAACAAATTTTTAAAAATACCTTTTACAAGCACTAGTGGTAGAATAAATTTATCTTCCTTACGTGTCGTTGATTTTGCTTTTTTCACGACACAATACTATTTATTGATTTATTCATATCACTCGGCTTTCCCATGCATTGCAATAGTATCAATAGATTTAGATTACATTTTCATCAAATATTTGCAAATAATTACAAATTGACAGTTATTTCCAAACGCCAAATTAATCGAACGAACTTAATTTATTAAACCCTCCAACCAGCCTTCAATTAATTATCACGCGAATTTATACCGCTGATCTATTAATATTTTGTACCATTTTTGGCAATTAACGTAAAGTAATATGTATTGTTGAGCAAACAGCACCAGTTTTGTTGTACATATTAATTGCTACATTACAATAATAATATGAAGCAAATTTATTTTAATACTTATTTATATTCATTATGTATGTACAGTTATGTTAATTATGGTATAATCCTTCATAGATCGATTTCAGTGACACCACGGCCTCATTTACCACTACTGTCTACTAGTTTGAAAGGTATGGTAAGTGTCCCCCTTACTTAACCGAGTCATTCTAAGCCTTCAGGGAAAAGAAGTGCCTAATAGAACGCAAATACACAATGCTTCAGTTATATTCGTTAATGTAATAGTCATTATAAAAGTCAGTTTAAATACATGGTGTTATATGCAATCCTGCAGACAGACTACATGGTAAACTGACTCCGGTAAGGTTTAGACAATGTACACCTATGTGCCTATGTTATAATAGACTGAAATTCCTGGTGATAAAAGTGTCAAAGCGAAAAAGCGACCATCTACCGATGCTTAAGTGAATCTGTCGATCCTCAAAATTAAGCGACATTAGGTGCGGTTGAGGGTTGAATTGATCACCACTAGTACAAAAAATTGTTTTGCATTTCATGCTTCGGAGGACACGTTTTTTAAATTGTGTAGTTGCTGTTGGCCCTATTGGCCTTTACAGCTTCACCAGGGTTTTGTGGCGAGCCTGAAGCTCAACCGAGACAAGAAAACTGGGCTGGAAGGGGGTGATGGCTTTGGTCCCCTTTGCCGGGTCCCTCGACCTTTCTTTTTAGCTAGAGGGAGGGACGGTTGCGAATATGACAAATTAAACCGTCGGTCGCATTTTATGGGCGGCTGGAAACCATTCGATTCTTCGATATCTCCCACAGCAGTGGGAGATATATAAATTTAAACCTAGATAATAGTATTGTTATCAACATTCGCACAATTTATGTAAGTTTCATTGACGCGTTATCGTGCGTAAACTCACACAATACATAACTTCAACTCAACTCCACATCCAACTGCTTACAACTTAAGCTCTTTGTGACCACATTCATTAGTTACACTATCTTGCAATTCACTACTAAGTTTCAGAATTACAATCACGAGTCTAATCCTAATGAATTACACATAATCTGAGATGCGAATTAAAGTTTGTAGAATGTTTCAACTTCAACGTCTAAAACTTTATAGCTTCAGAACAAATTCACAAGAAAATTGAGTACGTACGTTATACATAGACAGATTCGTTCAATGTTGTGGGTTGATGAATTATGAAATCTATATTTTTTTTATAAAGTACGTGATAAATATATCTTTAACCTATTGACGACTCGCGTGGCGAAGCGGTCACCATACTGATCTGACACAAAGTGCGTCCTGGGTTCGATACCCGGCCGGAAAGACTTTTGACTGAGTGTAGAAAGCGTTTATGTACTACCCGTTCGCGCTAAGTTTGCCGCTGTCGACGTGACGTGATTCATGTGATACCGTCAGCAAAAAAACTAGTTAGAAATATATAATTTCTTTTAGGTATTAGATACATTTTTATTACAAAAAATAGTAAATTAAACCCTGCCCCGACATTGTAGTACAATTGTAACGAACAAATGTTATCTATACTAATATTATAAAGCTGAAGAGTTTGTTTGTTTGTTTGTTTGAACGCGCTAATCTCAGGAACTACT
>MOOZ01000029.1:1680-15535 GCA_002930495.1 Cecropterus lyciades | reverse complement strand
GCCCCTAGCACTGAAACTGAAACTGCTTTCCAAGATCTGAATTAAGATTATAAATAAAAACAATATAATAATTTGAGGTTGGGTAGAGCTGGTTTGTTCAATGAACAAATAATATATTGGTACACAATAAAGAAAATTATTAATATTAATTATTATTTTAAATGAGTGTCCCTGAAGTAATCGCTTAACAATAATATAATAATGCTATTTTTCATTTTTTATTAAGTCGCATAAAATAATAAATAATATAGAATATTTACAACAAAAAACGTCTCCATTATACTTTTATTACTGGTAGTTCATAAAATTATTCTCAAGTTACTTCCAACGGAGAAAAAATTGATTGATGATGGCATAAATTCAACTGCCATACAAAGCTATAACGCAAAGAATAATTGCCCAACGCTCCCGCTCTCGGACGAATACATTCCGTCGATTACAGAGCATAGTGCTATCTAGCACTATGTATATATCGATGTAGTTAAAAGGAAAATAACTTATTGTTTATAAAATTGTTTACTCGTAGTAAATATTTGAATGTATTTAATTTTTTTAACGTAGGTTACTTCCTTTCTTTGCCAAAGACCTACCTGTTATTAACCCTGGGTGATTAAAAAAATAGCCCAAAATTTTGTTTATTGGAACGTGATAAAAATATTTGGATGCTATACGATATTAATAGTTTACCTATAGGAAAATTAATAAAGCTTTTCCATTTGAAATTCCAATTGCATTTCGTAGGACTAGTACTCTACCTCTCGGTCCAACCGTCACAACTATCTAGAAGCAGTTCATGCATTTCGTTGGAAGTTAGTGAATGCCGGCTGCTACCACAATTTTTAAAATTCAAAAAAGGAGGAGATTCTCTAAAGCTCAAGCTCTCAAGCGCCGACTTCGGGACTATGTACTATGTATGTAAAAAAAAACCAACATACATTCAAATATTTTTTTTGCTTTTTTGTGGCATAGACGTTGGTTTCTATATTTCGTTAAAATATACAAGAAAAAGTTACGATATTTCTTCAAAACACTCATATAGGCTGTTATAAATTTTCTACGTCCTCTAAGCGAATTTATTGAAAAAAAATACAAAATTGCTTGCAAACCCTAAACAATAAAATTATTAAATAGGTTTATTGTTGCAAAAACCAGCACTATATGAAATATATGATTGTATTATACTATAATTAAAAAATGAAAACAAACATATGTCAGATGTAAAAATAGAATTCTCTATGCTCATACTATACACTAACATTCCATTGTTCTGAGGTATAAAAAATACAAATAAAGAAACCCCCAGACCCACGACCAGAACCTAAACTTTGTCATTTACATACCCGGCTGACCCGGGATTGAACCTAAAACTACCAACATGTCAGACCACAATAGTCACCACTCCAGTATCCGGTTAGTAAAAGTAAATACTAATGTTTTAACGCGGATTATGAAAACAACAAGCGAGGAACAATACCGGAGTTTCACGTACTAGCTCGAATACATTCCAATATCGAGCAGAAATCCATTGTAACCGATGTGTGTTCAATCCTATCGAATAAAGGTATTTATTCGAATTTTTAACGGGGATTTTATTCTATACTCACAAAAGACTTACGCTCGATGCTCGAGCGCTGAACAAACGAATGTTTTTCCAAACTATTATATACAGAGGAAATTTGATTTGAAAATTGGTCTACCTAAATGGAGTATATCGTTTAGAAAGATCAAATGCAGGCAACTAGGGTAAGATGAACACAGCAACCTATTCATCCTTTTCTATACCTTGAGTTGTACGTAAGAAATTTTTTAAAATGATGTATGGCAAATTAAATTGCAAAATTACAGTTAGTGATACATTTCAATAGTCCAAGTAAAGACGTCGCAGTTGGTCCATCGTTAGGACCGGTCTGCCGCGCAGCGAGTTCCAGATTCCATTCTTTGCCGTGGACAAGCAAATTAATATTCTACAATCTGAAGTAAGACTATTTTACAAGTAAAGATTTATAATGTCCATTCGTGATTTGACTTTGAAGGCACCACAGCCACGCCTATTTCAACCTAATATCAGTGTTACGCTATGTATTGTACTGGTCTGAAAAAAACACATACTTATCCGAGGCATCCCAACTTAGTTCTCAGAAATAGCAACGCATATTTGGCGAACCTCAGGCAAGACTCTAATCTTATTTGCGGTTCATCAAAGATGTCTATAGGTGACACTGGCTACTTACTAAGAGGTTTATTATATAAATACTAAATACCTTCTTGATATCAGGAGAAAGTGGTGTGAGATTATCTAAAATTATTACTAAGAATAAACTGGCTCAGATATCGACCAAACTAGTAGACGCCATACTATCGTATATTACCTATCAAACTTTATACCCTCTACCTTGTAATTTATATTTTCAACTTCTCTCTTTATAGTTTTCGTTACAAACCGACATAAATATTTCACACCCGTTTCAATTTAATAGTTTCAGCCTATTTTGACAACAATACTAAATTAACTGATGGTAATTTCCTTAATACACATAATGATTGGTTTGAGTTATTACCATAATTTAATATTCGATATACCTATTATATAAATAGGCTAAGACGAAACAGTTAAGAAAATTCTTCTCTTCTGTTTGTGGACCAATTTTCTTTTTTTTTTGTAGCTATTGTCAATCTTAAGTGGTAGCAATTAAAATGATAGTGATTATTACCTCTAATTCTACTACAAAGCTTTTTTGTCACACAATACCATTTTTATTTGTCAGCTAATGATGAGCTTTATCTTATTAATTAACCACTAAGCCAAAAGCTCATATCTAATCTTCGTATGAATGTGTCGGTACTGCTGCCACACCGGTTTTATAGCATTACTTTATAGCGGCCGTGGAAAGTGGCTGTGTCCTATTTTTTTTCTATATAATAAAGAAGTAGAAAATGACCATGCAGCCCACCTGATAGTACGCGGCTACTGCTTATGTGCATCTGCAATCATCCCTAGATAGATTTAGCAGAGCTTTTTTTTACAAGAGCTCAGTCTAAGATGCGTGGGGTGCTAGGTAATGCGTTAGGAAGCCTTGTGTTAACAGCTCTCCCGTACCACACACTTCAAACCAGAATACTACAATGCTACAGCCATATATCTGACAGCCTTTTAAGAAACCGATGTGAAGTTTCACAGGAAGATGCTTGTGTCCATCTCCTGAATCTTGTCTGATAGTTATCTCTTATTACTATTATACAATAATATGCCAAGAGTGATATACATGACATAGTGCACGGTAACTGTTCTTTACAATGGTATTAGATAAAATAAAAATGGTGGTGATGCAGTCAAAGTTAAATCTCAAAGGGCTCTATCACCTTTTAATTCATGTTATAAGAGTATGTACTAGGTACATAAACGGTTAATAGAAATGTTCTAGAGATTACATTACGAACGGGACAAAATAAAAACAGGAAAAGAACTTAAACATTGCATATTACACAATAAAAAGGGAAGCGACATTTTGCCAACAAACAGGCGACGGAGCCTTGACAAAGTTCGACTGTGCAATTCATATTATTGCAAAGTTTGCCATAACTCATCCCACAAACACCGAAGTTGCTTCGCCATCGATAGTTTCAGTATTTTTATCCGTTTGTTGGAGCATTGATGACAAATCTGTTCGTTTGAAAATAATGTGTTTAAACTTTATAAATCTCAGCTTACAGTTGAAAGTGCATAACTCAATATTATTTGCTTCAACCTGATATGTTTAGATAGCTAAAAGAAAAGCTTAAATTCAATATTAATTTAATATGACTGCAATATTTTGAGAATACTATGAAATAGTGAAATGAAATGTCTTTATTTTGCCTAAGGGGCACACAAATTGTCATTTACAATATTTTTTCTTGAAATCTTAATTAGTCATATATAGAATCACCATTGTTTATATTTAGTAAACCAATTAAGATTTACAATCTTTTTCCAGATATTAAGAATTTATGAATAAACTTTATTTGTAATAATAATAACATAAAATTACGTCTTTAAAGTGATTAATAATTATGCAAACGAAGAAGTACTTAATATGCTGGGTGAACGACAATTTTTAAAAGAAAACGAGCCACAAGCACTTGTCAGCAATGATAGGCTAATCGTTGAAACTCGACCTTTTGATCGAGGGATCTACTGTGAAACTATGTGCGTTTAAAAAATGATTGTCACTGCTCCACGGTGAATGAAAACATCGGGAGGAAAACTAAACACCTGATGGTTCTCAAAAAGAAAAAAATGTCAAAGGTCCGTAATGTCTACCAATGCGCACTAGACCTGTGCAGTGGACTGTAGCGTTAAACTCTCTCATTCTGTGACCCATGAACAGCAATGGGATAATAACGGGTTGACGATTCAAACCACTTGACGGATTGGTGTACAATAGACGAGATAAATGTGTAGCGATGCATCTCCAAACATGTGGATGTGGAGTTTTGAAATAATATACACTTTTTAAAGGCTACACTAAAATGAACAATAAAGGCAATTACATATAGGAGGATATATTTGAACGGGTGCCTTAATCACATTTTATCTTACGTTACTCCATCCACCGAAGGATGATTCCGCCCTCAATAAGTCGACTCGTGGCGGTCCTCTAATATTCATTTTTGCGCGTTCTTATTTATGGCGTGTATGCAAGACGTGGAATGAACTGACATTGTGAGCCATTTTCGAAGTGGTGTGACATGGTGCACTAAAAAAGACGCAAAAAAGCTCTCTTTCAAAGCCGGCGACGCATTGACGACTCTGCTTCAGTAAACTTTCGTAGGAGACAGCGAATATTTTACATTGGCTGTCTAGATTTATAGGTTTCATCATCTATTTATTACTATCCTACCCCTAGTCATCTCCGTATAAAATATCTAGGTCATAGTCTACTTTACTGGTCAAATGCGGATTATTGGACATGACATATTTTTTTTACCGACCAAATATTAAGTACTCTAAAGCATTATAGTTTATTGCATCAATAATATAAAGTAGATTGTGTATATACACAAAACATCAAATAGTTTAACTCCACGGTGTGGAGTCCAATAAATATACCATGTATAGCAGTAATATATAGTATAAATGTGAATGCATAAATTTCATTATTTCTATTTTCATAATAATATAGACATAGTTTTCTACTGAACGACTAAACACAAACACCGAAAACGGTAAATGAGTGGCGGCTAGCCCATTAATTACCCACCGTATAATTAGGTGATTCCCAGTAATTATACACCATGTCCTGATTAATAGCTGCTCGTTCTCGCTTAAATAAACTGCCCAACGATCCAATAGTACTAATGTCTAAATAAAACTTTCACCTATATTTTCAAACAGCGCACAGTTTAAACCAACACATTAAGAAATATGAATTTTTGGAATTTTTCTCTTACGAAAGTAGCAAAAGAGCAGATGGCAAGAGGCCGCTGCCAACTCTGTACTTAACCAGGTATCCTAAAGATAAAGTTGGAACGACTTGGTTAGGTATGTCTCTCTTCAGAGCAAAACACGACAGCGCTTAACACCGCTGTTACTACCAAAAATGACTAGCTGGCGGTGCGGCGGTGCCTCCGATGTCAAACCAGTAAGGGTTTTACCGCCTTTAAAAACCCTCGTAAGTAAACCCACTTTCTTGGACTCATCAAACCGAACCATTTACGTCTACTTGCGGAAATTTTTCCAATATCTAATATTTCCAATAGTTACTGGATAATGCTCTTTTTCAATTATTGGTATTCCTACCACTTCCACTAAAGATCCAGACCATATAATCCACCATCATATTAACTTCAAGATACTTAAACATTTCATTATAATCTCAACTAAATACACCTATAAGTATAGAATACACACACACACACACACGCACACATCCGGACAAATTTTCGCACTTATAATATTAGTAATATTGGTTGGTAGTAACATTTGAGCATCACATCAACCCCTGTTTGTTGTTTCTAATACATAGCAATGTATAAAACATAGCACCAAGCTAGCATGCTAGGGTAGGGTACCAAGTGCATACCACAATACTGGCATGAAATTCCAGCGTTGAACGAAACCATCATAAATTATAAACTTGCAGTCTATTTGACGTTAAGTGTATACTTTAAGGGGCGATCGGGATGTCCACTAATTAAACACAAGCTGTGACCCGTTGTTTTACCTGCCTTTATTATTTTAATAATAGTTTAAATTGTAATATCTTAGATTAAGTTAATGGATTAAAATGAAATAAATACTAAATGTTATATCAAAGTATGATCTAACACATCTTCATTTTTTTTATTTTAAGTTAAGTACTTTTTGTTTAATATAATTCGAAAAACATTAAGACAATTTACAGTTTCTGTTATTACTTATTTCCACTCCACTTAACTTGATTTTTATATATGTGATATATGGAAGCGATTTTTTTATTTTATTATGTGTAAAGAATTGGCTTCATTTTAAATAACCTAAATCACCCTAAAATTGGGAAATTTCAATGCGATTCGTGATTCAACAGCAATGGCTCATTCACTCAGGATGTTCCTATTTATTTCTCACGTTTCTTTTGGCTATCGATTGATAGACACATACTAGATGTTGAATCTACTAAGCACCATTTTGGACTCAAAAATGTTTTCTTTTTTATCTCAAGTAAAATAATTGTCACGCAAATTTCCTTTTAAGCTATACTTTTTATTACTTTTTCATCTAAGATTCAAAACGTAGGACTACTTTGGCGACAGTCCTCAAATCTCCAATGTCGCAATCAATCATCTTGTTGAATCAAAAAGCAATTAAAGCCAGAGAAACTCGAGAAGTCTTCGTAATTCCAAGTATTACGAAACCTTGATTTCTTGGTTTTCTTCACGTGAGTGTGGTATTTATGTAGAAACAGCTATAGTACTTTTGACTCTAATTTGCAAGGGGTAGAAGTTTATTTATTTGACGACCCACGTGGCGGAGCCGTCACCTTCCCGGACTGAAACCGGTTCGATCCCCGGCCAGAAAGACATCTGTTTAGATTTCTGTTCTGGGTCTGGGTGTTTGTGTAATCGTCTTTGTATGTCCATGGCACCCACGAAACAGGAGAAAATCCTACTGTGGGGGTATGAGTGTAGAAAGCGTTTATGTTTATTTAAGAAATCTTACTAATACCATAAATTTGAAAATTTGTGAGAATGTATATGCGTTTGTTATTATTACACGCAAAAAGTAATTGTCGGATTTAGCTGAAAAACGCACAGATAGTTTATGACCTGAATTAACACATAGGATACTCATTACCGTGGTAAACGTGGCTGAAGCAGGCTAAGCCGCAGAAATAATCTACTTTATTATATTTACAAAATGACGAATTTTTTTCCACAATGGTATAGATATACATATATGAGTTCCCATTCAGTGCTCGGTGCATCGGCGCTTTTATGATGGTTATTGTGTAGAAAAATAGTGTTTTTGGGGTCGATTTAATATGTGATATTAAATGAAATGTATTTATTGTCATTTAAAAATTGTCAGTTACATTTTTTTTCTTACTTAGAACAAGACCTCATCATAAGAAATTCATCGAGATTGGCCTTTTTTACTGCTTTTTTATTTTTATGCCATCGTGATTTTAAACTTTCTAATTACCAATTACAATATGACGTAGATGAATTTAATAAACTCGGCACAAAAACTCGTTCAATCATATTTTATTATCGAAATTAATGCGTCGATATTTCAACATAATCCTTAACAATAATTCCAGCTTTCGCAATAATTCAATATCATTGAGAGGACTGTTAACGGTTCGCCGGTCGATATCTGCTCAAATATTTACGACTTTGAAGTATCGATACACGGCATGTCTAGTTGAATAAATTGGTACACTTGAAGCTAAGCGGTTTAGATGTTCAACATTGATCTGTCTTGAATTCTTGAACTTATTTAGATGGTGTTATACGCAAGCGTAATTAAAAGACGTTATTTGTTTAACTTAGTCTAGACTTAGAGTATAAATTTATTTCACCTCTATTTAGAAAATACTAATTTGAAAGTCTGTGATGTTAAAAATTTACCATTCATCCAGTCGTTTAATGAACGTTATAAGTTCTTTTAGAAAACGTAATGTGTTTGTAATTTGTAAGTGTCCTCTACGCCTATAGAAAACAAACATTTTTGCTTAATTACACTGCAATAAGTGTACAAAGTTATTATTGGAGTCCTACTTAAAGTTACCGCAGTTGCGTTGCTACCCCTAAAGAATTAAGTTGGACCACCTCGAATAAGTATATCTCCCTGCTCCATCATAAACAGGAACACAGCAGCACTGAATACAATAGTTTCTATCACCGTTAATTTACTTTTTTGACTTTTTGTTTATGTTTTTATTGTCACTTTCAATGCCTCCGAGCTTCTTCACAAAAGTGCTATGTATTCTGCTTAAACGAACCACTTCTAGATTTAGGTCTCGTATTTCGAAACACTATCGACGTGGTGCAGAAGCCAGGGTTTAGCGACGTGACAGCGACTGGGACATGTGACACTGACACTGCTCTACACTAACAAGTGTCGCATAACACCTAGCGTGGCCGCGCGCGATACGCTAGGGTAAGCAAACATGTGTGTTTTATCCACAGCAGACTCCATTATTTTAATACTAAATTCATAATATATAAGTCCTAAGTAAATAAATAAAGTATCTAAAGTTGTGAACTGTTTTAAATTACTTTCACCTTATCGGAAAGGGTGGACTGAAAGAGTTGGTCCTTATAAATATATTAACTTATTTAATCGGACAGCTTTGAGAATTACGTTCTTCTCTATTTTATGTATACCAACTTAATGTTACTAAAAGGATAAATGGGCATGCATTATCTCAATTATATAGTCATTATTCTATAAAAAGTATTTATTTTGTTTTGTGTTTTATTTTATTTTTAATATACACCTAAATAACGCAACAAGCAGCGAACAAGTAACGATCAATATTAATGAGAATGTTAATGAGACCGAGTATTTATTTACTTAAACATAATGAAGATTGAAGGAACATACAAAAGCCATATAGAACAAATGATAATTTTACAATGAATAGGACAGGAAAGGCAATACAAATTGGATTAAATTTAACCTTCTCTGTTAACTTGTTCCAAACTGTGCGGTCAACTATTAAAGTAGAATCTTAAATAATAAATCTTTTAAAACACCCATATCAAGTAAGAAAGACATTTTCGTCTTCAAACTCACACCATCCACACTTCCAAAGAGCGAAGGGAAGAAATTGCCAATCCACCACTAAATGTTTTCAAAATAAGTTATACAAAAGCGTACTGTAAAAAGGCGTATCAAACTCCGGACAATGAATCAACGAGCAACCCGCGGCCAAACGGATGCACCGGCCTGCGATCAATTCGATCCGGATGTACAAGATTCATCTCGCACATTCACTGAATTGCATGTAGGGGTGGCACAATCGTAAAGTAATATAAACGTTAAAAAACCTTATTTAAGTAAAAAGAAAAATTGAAAAAATGGACTTAAAATTAATTCATAATTCATAATACTTTATTTGTGAACATAGGTTGGAGAAATAGATGTACATAGTATTTGGTTTTATTAGTACGCTACATTCAACCCTCTTGGGTATACAAATATTTACAGGTACACACATATTTTATAATTATAATTATTACTATCTACTATTAAAATTACTAATGGATATTTATTTTCTGTAAACCTGTTACTCTGATATTTTAACTTAAGGAACATTTTTTTTTTCATTGTATAAACAACAATAGCACGCGAAAGAAATTCAGCGGTCATTCTAGACTCCCCTTGTTCTAAATGTAGGTAGTTGCGATGTTCCTCATAAACGCAGCCTAAAATTTTTTCGTAAGTCAAGATATCGAGCATCTCAAGATGCTTCATATTTAGGTTACTGGTGAATTATTACATTATTCTGCAGGCCCTACGTCGAATTGTCGGCACTTCTTAGTGAGTGAGACGGCGCAAAAGCTTATATAGTAAACGTGTATGGCCTCAAGGTCACTTGTGACGGAGAACACACGTTAAACAGTGCCCTCTATTACTGGTGTACAGGGTGACATGTGATGACCCTGTATAATCCCCATATCCTCATCAAAGTGTTATGCTCGTCAATATACGTCGTTCCTTGAGAAAACTGTACCGGAAGACGATAACTTAAAACTTCATATGAATATGAGATTCTTTACGGGAGGAGAAACTTTATAGCAAGTAATTGAATTTTTAAGTAGCGCTATTGTACATTGTACACAGAGCGTTCATACTTTAGTAGCATTCTTGCATCGTACATATTTCAAGTGAACTAAATGTGTTAGTAGATAAGTTTAGCTATGAAATTCAAATGAGAAAAATCTAAATCAGCTAAACAAGATTCATAAGTGTAATTATTTCAACTAAACCAGAATTATAATGTTTAAAATGAAAATTAAATTCATTATTTCATTCCAAATCGAAATTATGAAATTAATATAACGAAGATAAATAAACATCGAGATTACAGAACGATTTACATGCCCATACTTGAAACATTACATCACATACTGCGTACTTAAAACAAACATTTAAGCTGAAACAAGGTTTAAAATAGCACTCTTTTAGGGTGACTCTTAATACCATACGTACTTGTTTGGTTAATATCTTTTTATCATTTATTTTAAAGAAGTAATAACCAGACCGGCTTTATAATCAGTTGCCATGTATTAGGTATAGCAAGTATATTTGCATAGCAATTGTGTTCATGTGTAAAAATAATCGTAATATATTATGTGATCACTGAATTTCTTGAGCAACTGTAACCAATTCCCAATGGAGCACGAACTCTACTTGAAGTCGTTTACAGGCGAGTCGATAAAACTAAGTTAGAAAGTATAATGTAAGCAAATACGAGTGTATATCTTGCAATCGACTGCAGCAACGCAAAGCTATATCTATAAGACAAGAAGAGATATCGTGGCAATCAATCAAATGACAAACAATTCCAACATTTTCAAAAATGTATATAGTATGTTTTGATGTACGTGGGAAGTCTAGGAAATAAACGTATATAAGTGTTCTTTACTAAAAAATATCTATATTTTTTCTTTGTAATTAAAACAGAAAATATCATGTAAAATTTTAGTACCCACTGCCACCCATTGATGTCTATAATACCCCCAAATAGGTCAAAAAATTTTCTCTAAGTTCGCACGAAGATTTTTTCTTGGCTGCTTGTTGTGACTAATTTGAAACGCTTTATAATTGTATCTTTACCACTAAGCAAAGCCTTCAGTATAACATTATGACATATAAGCATGAAATAATATGACTACTCGGATAGGGATACTCAAACATCCCCTAAGAGGCCAGCGATGAAATGTTGTAACTTATAAACGGGTTACATCATCCATACAGTTAGGTCACACCGCCGTATCAAGACGTTCGCGTGCGTCCGTACAACGCGTCACCGCCCCATCCGGCAACACTCCACGGAGGTATCTGATTTATGGTACACTGGACAACTCAGGTTACGTTCGCGAACTATTGTGGTGTCTTTCAGATCTCGCAACATGTTAGCTGATGTGAGAATTTAGACCGACTACCGTAAACTTAGTTCTGACAATTTTTAGAATTATGTACATTGTTTAATCATTCGGTCCATTTGATGGTAACTGATCACAGCTTTCCATGAGAATCTGCGATCAACTTCATTTAAAACGGGGGTTCTACCTGAAGTCTAATACAAATTCGTAGCTACTTCTGAGGAATAAGTTGGTCGTCTCTTAAGTAATTTAGTCGCTCTCCAAGCTTTTCCATAGAAGGCTGACCATGGTACCTCTCGGGTTAGTCCATACTGGTTCTAGGATATAACAAATAAATGTGGCGCCATCTTTTATTAAATAATAAATTACTAATCTAAAATTCCTGTTATTTCTACAAGAAATGTATTAAAACCTAACTGATATTCACGTTTAGCGTGTCAATTAAAATGGGAAAATAATTAAATAAAATGGGGAATTAACAAATTTAATGGGATTTAGAATTAAATATCGTAAAACCTCTTAAATTAAAATTCCCATAATTGACAAATAATGTACAAACAGTAGTATGAAAGGATGCTATTTTGCAGGAGAGTTCTTTATACAACCTAGACCAGCACCAATTTTTTCATTCATCCCCGAAACTGTGATTATTATCTAAAACTTCTAACATTATAGGATTATTCACCCACGTTAGTTCGTTCTTGTATGAAAGCTTGTGAAATATTCTTCTACCCGTATTCAACTATTTCACAACTTCAGTCGCCCAGTGTACAGCAAACTCGCTCGCTGATAGCCGACAGCGCTGAATTGTTTATCGCTAAACGCGCGCTTCCTACAATTGCTTAATCTTAAAAATATATCCTGCTCGCTTTTAGCGCTTTTATAAATGATTGCCTGCGGTCTTTACTGTGTGTTTGTACAGTAAATTTTATATTAGACAACTCTTCAGTACAACGAGTTTTAAAATGGGAAAGAAAAAATCTAGGAAGTAAAAAATAGCTTTGCAGAGCTTTCGAGAAAAGGAGCGGTGTTGTAAGACATAAAATCCAGAAAATGGATGTTATATTTTTGAGATTTCTTCTCCTGCTAAATTATTCTCTTCTGTAGCCACCAACTTAGACTATTACAGAGATTACGGAATAACTTTCATGTTAAGGGCAGTCTGGCTAATGGATAGATGGATAGAGCAAAATTGTTCTCTGAGATAAGATGAACCGCGTGGCGGAGCGGTCACCATACCGGTCTGACACGCAGAGGGTTCCGAGTTCGATCCCCGGCCAGACAGAAATTTGAATGATGAGTTTAGGTTTCTGTTCTGGGTCTGGGTGTTTGTATATTCGTCTTTGTGTGTCCATGCCACCCACGACACAGGAGAAAATCCTACTGTGGGGCTATGAGTGTAGAAAGCGTGTTTAGCGTGTTTAAAAAAAAAAAAAACAAATAAGCGTAAACCCATAACAAGTTGCAACATACATATGTATCTTCATTAGTAAAAGTAAGTCTTTGTCTTCCATGATGAGGCGATCAAAAGCTAAGTCATCCTGACCGTACTCGTAGAACGACTTCGAATGCCCAACACTACATGTCAGTTTTATAACAGCAGTGTTGAGCGCTGCTGTATTCTGATTTGGAAGGCATGGTAACGGAGACACTTTATTAACATATATAAATGTACTTATGAACGGTGGTCCTTCTTTGTTCTCAGGCGTAGCAAGACATCTCTGGCCAAAGTCAAGGCTTCTTGTCCGAGGCTGATTGCAGATGTCCATGAGTGGCAGTGATCACTTACCATCAGGTATACTGCATGCTCGTTTTCTGCGGAAAAACTAAACTTTCTGAGGTCATTGACAGTTGTACTATAAGTCCTAAGAAACGCCTCGTTTATAAATAGTTATAGTTAGTTATAAGGAAGGCAGAGGTAGGGTCTCTGACTACCTTATTAAGCAAAACGTTGTAAAGTGAATCGAAAATAGATGCAATGGTGGCCATGTTTTTAAAATCCGTCATTATGGACTGACTAAACGCTTTTAGATTTTAATATACTGTTACATATCGTATCGCTTATTACGTATCGACAATGGATCAATTAATACTGTGATATATCAAAACCAATTAACATAGACGTCAATTAGTGTTATTTAGGTTAACCGCCCATTGGCTACTATCGCTTGAGCGATAATTGCTTAAACTACCCTCAGCGTCCCTTAGTATGTTTATTACGTTATCATTGTTTACGTTTTTATCCATCATTACAAAATACATGATAAGGTGTGGGCACCTC
>MOOZ01000028.1:182362-194723 GCA_002930495.1 Cecropterus lyciades | reverse complement strand
CGCCGTGGGAGCGACGAAAGGTTATGTGGGATTTTTACCGCACTAAAACCCCCCCGGTGGCCGTCCTCGGCGCTGCAAAGAAGACTCCGGGATCTCTAGAGGAACGCAACCGGAGTCCTCTGAGCGCGTTGCCCCATCGGGCTCCACCCAGGTGAGCGGATGGGCCCACCGCACCGTCTGGTCTTTACGACAATATGCGACCACACATACTGCCGTTCTTCTCGGGGTCGCCTGGCTGGACGGTTCGAGCTCCCACTCTTACCGCCCGCAACCCCGGAGTCGGATCGGATAAGTACCACAGCCTCTAGATCAGAACACAGAAACGCTTAACACTGCTGTTTTAAGGCAGAAATAGGTGTGATGTTGGTGTCTATGGAATCGAAGTACTAAAAGTTCTATCACCTTTAAAAAAATCTCTCTATTTTACACAACAGAGAAAACTATTTTTTTGCGTTAAAATAACTTAGTGCACGCTCCGCTTATAGTTATTAGTTTAGTAACGTGAGCAGATTTATATATATATTTCTATGTTGCTTTTTGTACTTTCTTGAAGTAGAATTATAAGTCTAATGGCTTATTTTCAGCGCACAAGATGCGAGTATATATAGATTCGCTAAACTTTAGGTGTCTTACAAAAAATATTTTTGAATGTAGACATCTGTAAGCTTTATTACAAAGCCCAGTATCACAAATCGTTCTATGAATCAAAGTTAGTCTATAAAGATGACTGTATTTGTAATTTACCGTATGGTTGATTCCTAGAGTATGTGGTCAGTAACAGATTAACTTGTTATGGTATTTTTGATGGTAGTACAACACCCTGGTTGAACTCCATATGCATCACCGCCACCCTAATTTCTGCTCAATAACAGCAGTGTTTAGTGCTGTTGAGTCCTGTTTTGAAGTATGTGGTACAGGAGACGGAGGAGAAGGAGGAGAGGAGGTCGTCAGGAGTAGCAACGCATCCGTGATTGGCAGTTAGCATACTAATCTTACCAGGGGCTGATTTCAAATATCAATGGACAAGATCTGACACTTAACATGACCGGTAGGATAACCGCTCCGCCATGCCTGTCTTTAAAACGACTCCATAACACAAATATAATTCAATTTACTGCCTATAATTAGTACGAGTATATTCTAAGGATACGAAAAGTAAAGATCCATAATGACAAAACAATCTCCACTTCCGAATAAATTATTCAGCGTCTTCCTCAATAAAATTTTAATTAAAAACACAATGAGATGGGCCTTAATAAACGAGGGTGTTATAATAACGCTTGAGTTCTCTTAATTAATTTATATGTCAAGTAATACGACAGTTCACTTGAGAAAAATTGAATTCTCAGGAAAAGTAATTTTGAATCGCCTCTTGTTGATAATGAGGACATCCCCACACCAAACCTTTTGAATTGGTTTCTTTTCATTTTATTAAAACGTTTTTGATGTGAAATATCTATAGGCGCAGGTAAACCTGATTGTTCGCGTGGCGATCGCCATACAGTTTTTTCAACTTAGTGCGGGGTACTGTTCGTAGATGATTTTCATTATGCTATATATTTTGTTCCTGTGGCAATCTTGTCTTTTATGCATATTACTTGTACGAACACGATGTATGAAACATCGTGTTCGAACACGATGTTTCATATCAGCCAGGTGTCCCGTGACGGCTATTTTTTCATTTTATTAAATGGTAAGTTTTTTGAGATTATAGTAGCAATATAGTTCGCAGTCCACCCGATAGTGAGTGATCATTGCCGTCCATAAAATTATTTTTAAAATTTCATATAGAACAGTTCCGTGATTCTAATATCGAAATCGAAATCACATAGAATGGTCAGGAAAAATTAAATTGTAGTACCGTATCAAATCGCTTTCCTATGATACTCAAATCAATCTGATTAATAGAATAACACTATGCCCACACTATGACACAAGTGTAGATAAAATAAACTTTTCAGTCTACATGCAAGCATGTAACTGTTCTAGCGTTTCAGTCTAAGGGTGGTCATATATAAATGAAAGTTATTACGAATGAAAGTTTCCGTACCATTATCTGTAAAAACGGCAAAAAAATATGTTTGTTGTATGGAAGCTCCCCCCCCCCCCCCCGCCCTTAAATATCAAATTAATTCTGTTTTTAGTATTTGATTTTGTAGCGGTAAAATATATTATCTGTGAAAATTCCAACTGTCTAGCCATTACGGTTTATGAGATACAGTCTGGTGACCGACAGATGGATAGACGGACGGACAGCGAAGTCTTAGTAATAGGGAACACTAAAAAGTGAGCTAGTAAAGCTTACTTTTCTATTAGGCGACTATCTTAGTCTAAAAGAAAATTACAATAAAAAATATTAACGCATTTTGGTATGAAAATATTTCATAAAATAATAATTCGAGGAAGTTATAAAATAGCACAAATATCCAATTTTGTTTAGAAAGGAAATAAAATGGAATAATATAATTACGTTTCCGAGTGACAGGTGGCCATTTTAATTTGTAATTCGGAGTTGGTTGGAGATTAGGCCCGATGTTGCATTACGATACCATTAAAAGGTCCTTTCCGGCCAGATCCAAGGTACCTTATTTGTGGCTGACCTTTTCCGTGAAGTGGTGTGGAGAAATAAAAATTTAAAAATGCTCATTGGTTTAAAATATTTCGGGTGTTATGAATATTTTCAAGGCAACCTTTATGATTCGACTTGAAGGCACTAACATCACACTTATTGCACAACATGGCTCTTTTTTTTTATCAGATTGAAGAAGCAAACGAGCATACAGACCATCTCAGTTCTCGGGAGTAGCAACGCATCTTTGATCGACGTCTGATAGAACCTCTGTTCTATATGAAGTTGTTTACAGATCTCCATGGGTGGCAGTAATCACTTACCATCAGGTGGACGGCATGCTCGTGTGTTATTTAAATCTGATTTAAAAAAGTAAAAATCTTTTTTTAGGTTAGGTATGCGCCTCCTTTTCTTAAACAGTACATTTTGAAGTCCAGTCGTCTGTGTGGTCTGGTCGTCGGATTCGGTAAGGCAAATACTATTCTCAATTGATAGATACATACTCTTTTTACTAGAACACATTGGCGCTTAACATTGGTGTGCAAATAGATGTGGTGATGCTGTTTGCGGAAGTGGAACAATAAAAGGTTCTAAAAGAAAAATACGTAACTTAAGAACATACTGCGTAACTTAATTTCTGACCTTGTTTCTTAAGTAAGAGTTTATCATGAATATTATTGGATTCATAACTGTTTGATGCTTAACTTTGCTTTACATAAAGAAATACATAAAGAAGAAATATAGCGTTTTCGTAACATAGGGCTAAGAGGTCAAACGCTAATAAGATCAAAAACATTACTGTCAGAGAAACGACCTCAAGCACCTTAGCGTCTCAAGTTTCAATATTTGAGAATATCCAATATCCATGAATAGCTATAACTTAATATTATATGCAATATTGGTGTAGTATTTTATCAATATTAAAAAAGGTGCCCTAATCTCTAATATATTAGAATGTTATCCAAGTAAATTATATTGACAAGATCGGATATAACGGCGGGTGGTAGCAATATTTTAATAAATAAGTAATTTATAGACCTAATTTCATTATATTAATAAATGAGTCGTAGATAAAAACCTATGCAAACAAGATGGAATGATTTTTCGTAAGCTTATAAAGTATGGTTGTAAAGCGTAAAGGTTGTGTTTTGGGATTATCGTTATGAGAAAATGTTCTAGGCTTAAATAAATACTGTTTAGGTCAGATTATTATTTTTGAGCCTATATTTTACTCGAGTTTGGCTACAGATATATCGCTACCCTGGAGGATTAAGTTGAAATGCCTCGGAGAAGTGTCGGATTGTACTCTTTAAACCAAAATGCAGCGGTGCTTTTTTATAATAAATAAGTAGCAAACGAGCATGCAGCCCATCTGCTGGTAAGAGGCTACTGCCGTCCATGGACATCTGTAATCAACCCTAGGAAAGATCAAAGCCACACCAGTAAGGATAGCCATAGATGCGTTGCTACCCCTGAGGACTAAGATGAAATGCCTCGGAAAAGTAGTTCCCTTACCACACCCTTCGGACCAGAACACGGCAGCGCATGACACTGCTGTTATTAGGCAGAAATAGATGTGGCGGTGGTGCTTCCGGAGTTAAATCACCAAGGGTTAAAGGACGTATTAAAATATAACATCTTTAAAAGAAGCAAAATGGTAAACGTAATACTCGTGTTCTGTTAACCTTAGATTTAAAATTTATTTGTGACGTGGTTTTAAAAATAAACCCAAAGCTTGTCCGAGAGCATTATCTAAACACCTGTCTCTTAGTCATCTATAATTTCATTTTTATATACTATGTATTTGTTTATATATTTATTTTATTTATAGTATGTATTTTAATACATTTTGTAATATCTATGTATGTATCTATAACATAGTAACTATAAAAGTGTTATTTCCTTTTCGAAGTTTTACTTCTACCATTTATGAATTGCACACACACATTTTTTATTATTATGTGCATGGTTTATCTTTGACTATCATAAACTAAGCCGAGAAAATACTTTTAAGTCCAGTTTATTAAGTCTAAAGTATAATGTTCTTTGTTTCAGGTTCCCGCAAGAATTTACGGCGGGGTTAAACGTTAGTAGACTTTGCATTTTTATGTACGAGATTTCCCTTTAAGGGACTGGCTTCATCGTACCCTGATACTTAATACAGTACGGGAAATAAACCTTAACTTATCTTTTGTTATATTACGGAAGTAGCAAACGAGCATGCAGTCATAGCTGAATGGTCGAGTTGGCCACTCAATCGAGGGTCCAAGGTTCGAATCCCAGGCACGGCCTACAGGTTTTTCTAAAATATATGCATATTAGAACTTAATTATCAGTGAGCAGCTAACCAGGCAAATGTTGTTTTGCTATATAAAGCAAAAAAGCAGCGCATGCAGCGGAAGCTCTCATTAGAAAAAAACTCCCGCTTTTGAAACATTCTTCATTGGTGCCCCGCTCCTGTTGGTCTTAGCGTAATGATATATAGCCTTCCTCGATAAATTGGCTATCTAACACCGAAAGAATTTTTCAAATGGGACCAGTGGACCTGAGATTAGCGCGTACAAACAAACAAACTCTTCAGCTTTACAATATTAGTATAGATTTGCGATGAATGAGAACATCGAGAGGAAATGTACATGCCTGAGAGTTCTTAAAAAAAGTTCTTAAATTGTGAAGCTTATTAATTCGCACTTGGCCAACGCGGTGGACTATGGCTTGAAACTCTCTTAATCTGAGAAAAGATCTGTGCCCGGCAGTGGAACAATATATAGGTTGATGAAACGAGCATGCAGTTCACCTGATGGTAGAGATCTGTAATCTTCCCTAGATGAGTGCTGGACGAGTCTTACCTAAGGCCGGTGACAAAAGTTATATTAAGAACTTGTTATATTAAGAAGATGGAATTCTACGGTATAATATAAGTATCTGTATTTTAATGTAAAATAAAAACATTATATGAACTGTTATATTATATTCTGATTATAAGAAACTAGACTAACCAGAACACAGCAGTGACCTTGGTTTCCAAAGTTATGTAAAATGGAGAAAAGGCTTTTTTCTCTTGCGATAAAATCTTTCATCGTTTCTTCGTGCTATGAGTTTGTAAATTCTAAAATTTTATATTGTAAGGTAAGGTATGAATATAAAATTGTATGAAATAAACCCATGTATGAAATATTTTGTAGGTAGTACTTATGTATATAAAAGTGAACATTTTTCCCGGAACCGTTCCGATTACTAGAAATTACTAAAAAATCTTAGATGCTAATTATGTTCCAGGTAAAACTTGGATTATATCTAGCCAATCCAGGGTTGAGGAGGACATGAGATCAATCGAAGTCTTCAAAAATACATGGAGAAAAAGTCCTGACTTTAACTCCATGCCATAATGTATAAGGCAGTTTAGAAGAAATCGCCGATTTAATGATTTTTGTATTTTTTCAAATTTTTTATACTTCATTGTGTTACTTTTATGTTTTGGGCACAATGTGTGCTGTCATCATACTATAAACAAAAATATAATAATAAATAATACGTAAACAAATCAGCAAATCAACACGTCATACTTATAACACCCCTTTTTGTGTCAGCGAATAGGAATATGAAAAAAGAACATTCTTGTATGAAAACCGCCTAAAATTATTTAATTTGAAAACACCCTTAAGTCCGATACTTAAAATTTTATTGATATCGATATTTTAAAGGGAAGCAAGGTAATGTCACGGCGAAGTTTCAACCCCAATTAATATTGTAGCGCAAGTTTCAGGTTTCATTAACGAATTGCTGAATTTTTAATGACAACATTTCGTTAATTCTGGATACTTGCGTGTCGGGAATTGAGCGTACTTTAAGAATACAGGCCTTTGAATATTTTAATGATAATTCAATATTAATGAAGTCGGTATTGACCGGAATTCGTTGATTGGTTTTAATCTTCGATGTTGGAGCTACGGAACATATAATTTGTTAGGTTTGAGTTTAAATATTTTCTTTAAAATAAATTGATATAATTTTCAGCGATTTTACTGACTGACTGCGTCAGAAGGAGGGTTTTGTTTTCAAGCGTATGTTTGTATGTCCATTTCTTCGGCACACGCTACAGTCCAAACGGCCTGACAAATTGTGACATATCATTAGAATCGTTTCAGTTGGTAGAGTGACATAGGCTATATATGTAAATGGGGAAAATGGGGGAAAGGGGTGATTTCTCTACTATCATGACAATATGGTCATAATAAAAGCTACAACATAGTCTATGTTGTAGCTTTTATTTCAAAAATTCCAATTCCAATTCCAAAAAAAATCTATCAAGCAATCAATTCTCTATGGAGAAATATATTCGGTCTTACTAATATTATAAATGACTCAGTTTGTGACGATACAAAATACGCTTTCTACACTCATAGCCCCACACTAGGATTTTCTCATGTGTCGTGGGTGCCATGGACACACAAAGACGAATATACAAACACCCAGACCCAGAACAGAAATCTAAACTCATCATTCCGATTTCTGTCTGGCCGGGGAACGAACCCGGGACCCACTGCGTGTCAGACCGATATGGTGACCGCTCCACCACGCGGGTCGTCGAGGATGTAAGTGTATTTGTTACTTCTTCTTACTTATTCTTACTTTTATTGTATTGGAATGAACTGTGTAGTTTATTTCCTGGATTTACACATGGGATAGTCATTACCACGGTAAACATGACTGTAGTAGGCAGAGATAGGAATAAACTAGTTTTCACATAAATTTACTCAGTAAACAGTAAATGATTAACAACATTTAGAACTGTGTTGGTACTATTTTAACAAATTATTAAGCTTTTCTCGGATTGCAATAAAAACCTAGTTTAACTCCTTGAAAACATTAGTGTGTGGCCACAAAACTAGGTAGAAACTGTTATACAAAATGGATTTAAACCTGCGCTTAATACTTTTGTAATATTTAAAAGATATAAAAAGTATATTTTATTTACGACGAGAGATATGGTATATAAACAAGACTTACTTATACAAGACTTACTTATGCAAAACATTTATATCAATTTGACGGGCTTATTACAATACTGTCAAGCGCTGATATGTTATGTGTCATGGTATTAACATTATAAGGTGTAATTAAGGGAGGGAATCTTACACAAAGCATTACAACTTTTATTTATATAGTATGGAAGTAGCAACGAGCCTGCAGCCCACTTGCTGTAAGTGGCTACTGCCGTCCATGGACAACTGTAATCAACCCTAGGTAAGATCAAAGTCTCACCTAAGGTAAACCACAGATGCGTTGCTACCCCTGAGGACTAAGATGGAATACCTCGGAAAAGTATGTCTCCCTTACCACACCCTTCGGACCAGAACACAGCAGCGCATAACACTGCTGTTATTAGGCAGAAATTTGACAGACAGTGTGGCGGTGGTGCTTCCGGAGTCGAACCACAAAGAGTTCTACCACCTTCAAACTTATTTCATGAGGGTAGTGATACATCTGTGGAGAACTCAGGTGAGATTTTTCTCTCTATTTCTATAAAAAGGAGAAAAAACTAAAATATACAAAGATTTTCTTTTTAAAAGCTGAGTTTCTTACCGAAGCTTCTCAGTTGAGGTCATGTTCTCATCTGGTGATAGTTAGTTAAGTGATAAGAAAAAATATATGGTAAGAGTAGGCCTATATAAGATAAAGACATTTCATACAAATTCCACCATGCATCAGCTAAACTTTCTCCATTGTTACTTATTTTACATAAAATAAACGCTGTGATAGTTTATATTACTTAAACATTTAAAGTAAATCAGACCACTCCAACGTTAGTGATTCCGATCTTTTCATGGCCACGTACTCATCCGCTAATGACCGCGCGAGTGCATTTTTCCAGGTCACCTTTCTTTGCGCTTAAGTACACAACTGTGCAAATACGCTGCATTTTGGTTCAGATGTGGTGTAAATTTTTAACTAAAGATTTACTACTGACTGTTTCCACTAATCTACATACAACAATCAAAGCTTATGAACAGTGTAATGTATGAAATGAACGTATTATCATCTTAGCTCCCTGGGGTAGTACGCAAGAGCCAGGTGGTAGAACCATTGTAGTTCGACCGGGGAGGTACCGCCTATTTCTACCTATTTCTAGCGTGAAGCAGTTCTTGCGTTTCGGTGGAATGGTGTGGTTGCCGGCTCACTTGTATTAGATCATCCTCGTGAGTAGCATCTGACCATTTATCATTTAGTGGACTGCATGATCATTTGTTACTTCAATGTAGTCCGTATCTTAAGGTAACATTCAGTATTTACTAGCTGAAGTACTCATCAAAAGTATTATCCTAAGTAGCCTTTAAGTTGGCCAGGAAAATAAACTACATCCATGCAAAATTTCATGTCAATCGGACCAGTGGCTCTTGCGTGATTGCGTAACAAACAGACACACGAATACACACCAACTCATTTATATATTAGTATAGATATATATTTTAAAACAAATCAAAATTAGGTTATATTTGTTCAATGCGAGTGAAACCTAAGGGCGCAACTCGTTAAAATAAGTACGATTATCATACAACGGTGGACGATTTACAAAGAATTCTACAACAATTAAACAGTAACAGTTATGGTTTTCAAGTCAGACCAAACTGTAATAAGAAAGATATTGAAATCAGCGTACTGTTTACTTTCTCTCCTCAAGATTGAATTTTGTGTAATAATGAGTCGTGTTTACTTTAGTATGGAGAAAGTGTGTACTGTTATATTATTACAAATTTAATGTTAAGGAGAGCAATTTAGATTATTTCTTGACTTACATTAACTGAGTCATGTTATTAGGTTGAGGAAAGTTTTCATGAGTCATTACATGAGTCAAAACATGAATAATCGAAATATGAACTAAGGTTGTGACGGAGGTCTTCTTAGCGGAGGTGGTTTTTTTTTTGATAGTATGGAAGTAGCAAACGAGCATGCAGCCCGCCTGATGGTAAGTGGCCACTGCCGCCCATGGACACCCGTAACCAACCCTAGGTAAGATCAAAGTCTCACCTAAGGTTAGCCACAGATGCGTTGGTACCCCTGGGGACTAAGATGGAATGCCTCGGAAAAGTATGTCTCCCTTACCACACCCTTCAGGCCAGAACACAACAGCGCATAACACTGCTGTTATTAGGCAGAAATAGATGTGGAAGATGAGAGGTACGCCTTCGCGGATGCGGAAGTTAGCGGAGGTGGAGGTCCGGAGGTGAACTTTACATAGTACAGTTCTTATACAAACTCTAGTAATTATTATTAGTAATTTAGAAGAGGCAAATTATATTCACAAACAATAGCTTTGTGGCAATGTCGCCTTCCTAGCGATTTTTGAAGGGTTCATAAATTAAACTGCTGCACTGAATATACTCTTAGCACTGAATTTGATGGCGCAGACAAGTAAGTGCAATATTTGGGAGAAACTTTATAAAAAACTTTATATCTGATGTTATGTTTCCATCATATTAAAGGTCTTCATCTAGTTACAACACGTAGCCGAGCGGCCGCGTCGCCTAGCGTTGCTCGCGTGCGTTGTACGTCAAGAACAACGTTAATAAACCTTCGTCAAAATTTCGCAAAAATTGTTTGGTGGCGGATGCGGAAGCGTGGGTTCGATTTTTTGCGGAAGTTCAGCAGTAAAGAAGGCGGAGGCGGAGTTCCGTTACATCCCTAATATGAACCACTGCAACACTTTATTTAGATCTGAAAAGTGTGACAACGCAGAATCTCGAGGTGTTAAAATTTAGTCCTCAAGGATAGTAATGAATTTGTGGCTGTTTTTAGGAAGGGTTGTCATCTTATCTGGGGTTGATAATATTCATCAGGATTGCATGCTAGTTCACAACTAATGTTCTTTTTTATCTGATTATAGTAGCAAACGAGCATGCGCCCACCTGATGGTGAATGGTTACTACCGTCCATGGACATCTGGAAGCCACTTACAAAACAGGGGTCATCTCATCGCGATCACAGATGCGTTGCCACTCCCGAGGACTGAGATGGTCGCCTCATATATAAGTAATATAAAATAACTGTCCTGTGTGGTCTTAAAATGCACCTCTTCCTTTCTTCATGCGTGATGCGTGAAGTATGCAACGACTAGGAGATAAAATCCAGTAGTGTTTTACCTTGTAACTGATAGTTTTTTTTTTTTGTAAACACTTTCTTCACTCATAGCCCCACAGTAGGATTTTATCCTGTGTTCTGGGTGCCATGGACACACAAAGACGAAGACAAACACCCAGACCCAGAACAGAAATCTAAACTCATCATTCAGATCTCTGTCTGGCCGGGAATCGAACCCGGGACCCACTGCGTGTCAGACCGGTATGGTGACCGCTCCGCCACGCGGGTCGTCAAATAGTGTAGTGTAGTGTTTTACCTTGTAACTGTATAACTGATAGAATTCATTGTGTTTCGACTCCAGAAGCACCACTGCCACATCTAATTCTGCCTTATAACCGCAGTGTTATGTGTTGCTATGTTCTGGTCTGAAGGGTTGCAAAAAAAGGCATACTTATCAGATCTTATCTTATCTTATTCTTCTGGAGTAGTAACGCATCTGTGGCCAACCTCGGATAAGACTTTGATCTTATCTGGGGTTGCTTACCATGGTCCATGGGCGGCAGTGACTACTTACCATCAGGACTGAATGCTCGTTTACTACTTCAATATAACAAAAAAAACAGTGCGGTCACCAACACGCGTGCCTGGTGCGGTGACTGTCGATGAAAACCCATTTTGGGATTCTTTATAACCAGCAGTAGACTTAAAAAGGCTGATGCATGATACTATAAGAAAACGCTATCTCCTTTTCTCTATAAGGGGTATTTATGACAAAATTTCGTGGTTTAGTTTAATTGAATGTTAAGACAAAGGCCTACCCATTATTCCTCTAAAGGGGGCCTTGAAGATGCGTATATTTCCGTACAATTACGACCCTTGAAGTAAGGGTTGTTATTTAGGATCATTATAAATTAAAACTAAATACAGTTGAAAATATTTACCTCAAATTATCTTATTTAATAATACCATCTTATCTTGTTTTATGCTAGCTGTGCTCGCGGTTTCACTCACGTTGTTTGTTAATGTTTCGTAAAATTAAATTGTTATTACTTTTAATAAACTAGAATTGTAATGGAATATTTAATAAATGGTACCTAAAGACATAGATACATATTTTATGATATGGAAGAAGCAAATGAACAAGCAGTTCACCTGATGGTAAGTGGCCTCTACCGCCCATGGGCAAAGGAGTTCTACCACCTTTAAAATCTACCTTTATTTATAATATAATATTCTACCTTTCAACTTTAAATACATATAAAAATATCAATAAAATGTAGTAGCTTTTTGGTTGAACGATTATTATGGTCCTACCGGAGAGGTACTATCGTCACACCTATTCTAGAAAAGTTATGCAGTTCTTGCGTTTCGGGGTCAGGGTGTGGTTGCGAGCTCATTTTCATATGAGGTGACATACTCGGAAATATACCTACACTTAATTGACTTCATATAAAACCCCTGTTCTATGCAAAACGGAAATAACGAACTAACAGGTAGGCGGGCGGCAGTGTCCACATACCATGAGGTGCATTGTATGCTCGTTTGCTAATTTAATTGTAGACTAAAAATAAATTATATTCTAACATTAATTAGGCCTTGTAAACAAGCGCTTTCTACACTCATAAACGCTTTCTACACTCATAGCCCCACAGTAGGATTTTCTCCTGTGTCATGGGTGCCATGTACACACAAAGACGAATACACAAACACCCA
>MOOZ01000027.1:256542-268738 GCA_002930495.1 Cecropterus lyciades | reverse complement strand
ATTTATATAAAACATTCTTCACTTGAATTGGAATAATTTTAAACCGTTTTTTATTTGTTACTATCTGCCCTCAAGAGGTAAAGTGCCGGTTGAATATTTGTAGCATACTCTGCGCGTACAAAATCGTAGGCAACAACTAGTGCAACACACAACTTAAAAAAAAAAATGCAAACTTTAATTAAGTCACAACTTCATTATTTTGTGTAAAATAGGTGCTCTTACATAAATACAAAAGTTTCTTTACAATCCCACCTCAAACGGGTATACAATATAAAAATCACAATTCAATAAAATATGTGCACAAAAATACCATCAACTTTTAGAGTAGATCTGATTTTTGATAATGAAAAACTGTAATTGTAAGAATGATCATCTAAAAATTAATGGCTACTTGGTTTTAACGACAAAAGAAAATTCAAAGAAGGGGGAACGCCTAATGCACTATAACTGTCTTTTATAGACAAGAATCTCTCGCTGGGGGACGCATCGTTTAGACGAAAAAGACATACTTGTTTCAGCAATATCCTTAGCTATAAAAACCGAATTAAATGAATTGGAACCCTCTCGATGTTACAGACATAAAAACACGTTGCGTAAATATCAATAGAGTATTGTTGTTGGCTTTTATGGTCGAAAGGCTTTATTGAAAGTACAAAATTTTCCTTCTTTTGCCATTCCCGTGCCTTTTTGTATGAAGGTGAATAATAATAAACATTTATTAGCCGTTGAAACGTAGATTGAACTGGGATTTACATTGCCATTACATATAATACACGAAAATTCTATCACAAACGCATTTACGGAAGTATCTGTAGATTCTACTTATTTAATCAGATATTAATTTATGTAAAAATATACAAAAAAATATGAGATAAATGAATTCCGGTACCGAGATTTGAACCAGAGCCTCTTGGGTTAGACCCAAGTATACCTAGCCACTAGACGATAAATCCTCTAAAACATTTATATAATTTGTATCACTGTTGTCGAAGAGACGTTTTTTTATCACATTGGATTAGCAAACGATCATGCAGTCCACCTGATGGTAAGTGGCCACTGCCGCCCATGAAAATCTGTAAGCAACTTCTTATAGAACAGCGGTTCTATCTGAATTCAATTACAGATGCGTTGCCACTCCCGAAAACTGTGATAAGTCGCCTCATGTTATGTAACCCGGCAACCACAATTCCACCAAAATGCAAAAGAATTTCTTCAAGCTACAAATAGGTGTGCCGGTGTAACCTCCCCGGTTGCACTGGTTCTACCACCTAGTATTATCATTTATACTTATATTGTATATTTTAACCGACTTCTATACCAAAATCAAAAAATAATTTAAATATATGTCTGTTTCTTACATACAAATTACATAGTAGGTACATAGTCTTGAAGTTAGCGCTCAACATATTTTGCTAGATTACAACGACGAATCTATGTCCTACATGTTTATGAGCGCCGACTTCAGAACTATATATGCTTTTAAGTTAGCTTCCAGCATAAATGTATCATTTACCCAAGCCATGACTAACATAATTTTTATAAATGATGTAGAGGTGAATAAGGCTTAGGTCATATAAATACAGACCTAAGCCTTATTCACCTCTATATCATTTATAAAAATTATGTTAGTCACAGTAACTGGATGCACCCGCTCGCACGACGCTACCGCGCCTTGCTTGCTTAGTTTTATGTTTTCTATTATGTTCCACCCTAACCTAATCCATCCATTATAAATTACTACAACTGAACCTAATCCTAAGCCATATATTAGGTTTGCAGTACCCTGCATTATCATTCATTTTAAGTTCGGATCTGATCGGTACAACCAACATGATACCGTGTTTCTAGCGTGAATCATTTCTTGAGTTATAGTAGTATGCGTCTTTTTTATCAGATTAAAGTAGCACACGAGCATGCAGTCCTAATCATAAATCATAAATCATTTATTAATTTGTCAGTAAGGTTAACAAAGGTTTTCACAATTATAAGAAGGCGCTTACTGTGCCAAATATTGGCGTACAAATATTTTTTAAACGTCATCGCATGAAATTTAATTGAATTATTTCGATAGTTCCCATTATTAAAATTATACAATCCTAAACATTCGAAGTCGATGTTTATATTAATTAAAATTTGACATTAAATAAGTTAGAATTAGAATTAATAGATTATTATAACATAATTAGAGGATGTCAAATTTATAATTTGTAATACATTAGAAAATAATGAAACTACTTTAGAAGTCTATGGTCATAAATGGAAACTTAGTCAATTTTCTTACATACTAAATATTTAAGTATATAACAATGGCACTATAAGTTATTATTAAAATTTGCTCCTTAGGAAATCGGATAGCTGCGTATTATTCATTGCTTACGGGTTACTATTGCCCATGAAAGCAACTTCATATAAAACAGGCGTCCTATCTGAAGTCGATCACAGATGGTTTCGATGGGTTTAGGTGGTATCCCTATTCTATATAAAGTTGCTTACCAGTGACCACTTACCATATACTGCTTATTTACTACCTGAGTAATATAAACATATTAATAGCTTCTTGTCCGTTATTAACAGAGGTAAGGTATTCTAACTATCTTTCGGGTGAATTTATGAATCTACCCATATTTAAACCATGGCACATATAATTCAATTCAACTACATATGACAAACAATTTACCATATTTGAATTGAGTTTCATAAAAAAAATGTTATAAAGGCGTAGTTCGGGTCCGCGCGTAGATTTTTGTGAAAATGTCATGAAATATGTTCTTTTCGGCTTTGTTGTTGCTCTAGAATCCGGTCATTGTTTTTAAGCATTTTTGAATCACTTTGACGTAAGCTTTTTTAAAAGCTTGAAGTAGCAAAAAAGAATGCAATCCACCCGATGGTAATTGGTCAGTGCAACAATTGTAGGCGACTTTGTATAGAACATGGGTTCTTTCTAGTATACAGTTTTAACACCCAAAATATATGCAGAGAACCGTAAACTTTCCTAATCTGAGGGATTATATTATACCCTGAATTTGTCACTCATCAACTAGTCCCTTCAGGTATTCAACTTCCGTCCCATATATTAAAGCTTTACGAGAGCATCTTAGTATGTATAGGCATTCAATTTAGAGTCGATGAATAATAAGTAGCGGGTTGAAGAGCCATTGGTAGGTGCTATGAATTTTGTTAGGAGTCCCAGACTAAGATTCCAGACACTTATGCTAGATTTTTTAAATATTATATGCCTTCAAAAATTATTTACTTCTTGCTATATCAGTGAAAAAAATATCGTACGAAAAAGTAGTGACGTATCACGTAGTACTACTACGATCCGCGTAGCACAAGCGTAGCACTTAAGTACACTGTTTTTAATTGTACTGGTTAACAAGTGAAAATAATATACTAAACTGTTAATTTCTTAAATTAAATTAATATTAATGTATAAAATTATACATATAATAAAATAGATGGGTTCATATGTGTATACATGACATAGTATATTTGTAAAACGAGTTATGTTACCCGAAAATAGAACTTTCTAAGATTTATACAATATGACTGCCTGTTTGTGTGTGTACTTGAAATCGCATCAAATCAAATACCAATCGATATCATACAAAACATTAAAATATTTGTAGTTCGTATCGACGTAAAATTTGGTTTTTATTTAAAACTAATTAGTATGAAATTTTGTAACAATATTAGTCGATGTTAAGTTACTCCTCAGTTAGTAAATATTCATAACCGTATCCATATCAGATAAAGTTGCTATTTGAGGTCGCTGAAGATACATTGATATCCTGCAAGACCCTTGTATACCCCCATTAGTATTTTCCGCTTACCGTATTTTTTTAACTCGAAAAACAGCTATCTTACCTTTCTGATTCAAAAACGGTCGTCATCCAAAGTGCACCTGTACGTATTATTTTCATAAGTCAGAGATCGATGTTGTAATATAAAGTAGCTATGCAGTAAGCAATATCTTATTTCTAGAACGTTTTCCAATTACTACCAGTTTGTGCAACCAAAATCCATGTTTAATATCTTCCCTTATCTACATCATAACTCTCCAGAACCTAAAGTGTATGCAAACTTAATCCCGGCTAACCAATAAGATTTGTATCTTTGTTAAATTATCAAAGTTTAGGACCTGTTAATTACAGATAGGAACGATAAACCCTACTACAGACATAAATGTACATTGTATAGGATGTGTCTATATGCATATGTGTTAGAAGTTTGGGGTATTCGACTTAGACTTGCGTAATTTACATGGTAATGTAATCTTTTAAATTAAGTTATTTTTATAAATAAATATGTAAATAGCAAACGAGCATGCAGTCTATCTGATAGTTAGTAGCAACTGCTGCCCATGGACATTTGTCGACCCACGTGGTGGAGCGGTCACCATACCATTCTGACACGCAGTAGATCCCGGGTTCGATCCCCGGCCAGACAAGAATCTGAAAGATAAGTTTAGATTTCTGTTCTAGGTCTGGGTGTTTGTGTATTCGCCTTTGTGTGTCCATGGTGCCCACAACACAGGAGAAAATCCTACTGTGGAGCAATGAGTATAGAAAGCGTTTAGGCTTACCTAAGCCTTAGTATCATGTGCGTTGCTACCCCTAAAGACTAAGTTGGAATACCTGGCATAAGTATGTCACCCTTACCATACCCTTCAGACTAAAACACAACAGCGCATTACTATTAGGTGGGCATGCACGTTTGCTACTTCAATTGTATAAAAAAACAATAGACAATATAATAATAATTATAGCTTTATAATACTTTGTGTCTAAAGCACCTACCCCGCATTTAAATTGTTCGTACACTTAGTAACTTAAAAATAAACTTCTACATATATTACTAAAATATAAATAACCTGACATAATCACAAAGATAACATGTAAAATACATCAATTTTATAAACAAAAACGCTCTTATATCCCTTATGCTGTAATAACGTACATAATAATGCATTAGTATGAAATATAGGTCTTCGCATCTTTGCGAACGTGTACATTATGACGTAATAAAGAACAGCCATAAAGTTATACTCTTACTGCATAAGAGTAAGCTAAGGGCGATAAAAAATCTTATACGGTAATGACAAGCATGTTAAAAATATTTATTTTTTATTATATGAGTAACAAGCGAGCATGCCACCTAACTTAGGTGCAACTGCTCATCTGTAATCATCCCTTGATTTGATAGAGACCTAAAGTTGGCCAAAAATACATTGCCATCACTTAGGACTAAGTTGAAATGCTACATGTACCTTCCTCTTGTAACTCACTTCAAATCGAAACAATGCTTAACAATGCCGATACTAGTATTGCGGTGGTATCGGAGTCGTACGATAAAGGCTTCTACTACCTTCAGAACTACCTGCCACCATAACAAACTTCACGTGTCAAACTAGCATGATCATTATTGAATTGGTCAAGACAACCAGTCAAGTAATGATGATAACTTGAAAACGTCAATACGTCCTTGGAAAGAGAAAATGGAATACTCCCCATACATAGATCAGGACTTTTATTTGGATTTGGACTGTTTGAATTTGTCACTTAAATTTAGATTGACCGTAAGCAATATATTACGTACATATTTAGTACTTTCATATATTTAGTACTTTCATAATTATTTAGAATAAACAGCAAACAAACCTCCAGTAGATCTCATTTTAGGCAAATGCTAACGGAAGTACATTAAGAAAAATAAACGCTTGAACCAACCAATTTAGCCCTCGGGATATCGAGTTTGTCAAATAAACTGCAACCATTTGCCGTAAAATAAACAATAATAAAACTGGGATTAAAGAAAACATTTCGTTCGGTACCTAAAAGGCAAATTAGGATCCCGCCTGGAAGTTCCATTATTCCTGGCCAGCGAATTGCCTCGTGTGCGCTATACCGGATAACCATAATCCTAAATCACTAAGGGCATAACTTAAGGGAAAGAATGGTGGACGCCCGTTTGCCAAATTAGCTGCTGTAACACGAGTATGCTTAGGGTGTGGTTGCACCGCCTACTGGTAACGTGTAGCTAAATAAAAAAAGTATGTATATATTTTTGTAGTGAAACATCTTAAAATCATTGTGATTTCAAACTCGTTGAAACGAATATGTGTTACAAAACCAGCTTTCGGCGCTACAACTAGATCGCGCTGTACCTCTTTCTGAATGACGCTAGTATTTTTACTTCGTAGCTTGTATAAGAGCTCAATTTTGAAACATGCGAAATAAGGTGTCCGAATATGTGAAAAATCATACGTCTTATAAGCTTAATACCCTTATTCTTAGAATAATTTCACTATTTATTGTTAATAAGTTTCATTTCTGCCGTGAAAACGGCAGAAATGAATGATGAATGTGTTATCAATTTCATTATATAATAAATATTTACGATACTTTTTAATTTTTTGTCGATATTTCAGGAAGAAACGGCTTAAAACTGATAGTAGTAGGTTATTCTATCTCCCCAAAAATCTAGTGCATTTTTATGTTTTAGGTTCCATATCACGATACACAACACTAACTGTGTCCTCACGCAGTAAAGTTTGCATTATTAGTGACTTACTTACTTACCACTGGATTACACGTTTGCGTTTACTATGATATTTTTTTGATCTCCATTGCTTCTCTTTCTTAATGTGGAAAGTAATGACGCAAAGCGGAGATCACCTGAGGTTTATGCAATTTGATTTACTTGTAGAATAAATAAAGAACTATAAATTCATACACTCATTGATGAACTATAGAAAATATGACTTCATTTGTCGGTTAACAGCCAGACCAATACATAAATAAACAAACTCAGAACAGTTACCTTAATATCACACTGGGGATAAAACCTTAAATATTTTACTTTACGTATTAGATCAAAATAGTGAGCGTTCCGAAATGCTTCGCATTTTCCTTGTCAACTTTGGGATGACCAGTGACAAAATTGACTACAATAGGGTGAATAATCGATGAAATTAAAAAAATAATCGATGAAATTAAAAAAATAATCGATAAAAGATACGATATAAGGAACAACTATAATATAATTTGGAGTAGTAATGTTTCGTTTTACTTTTGGCAGCTTTTCCTGTGAATAAGTGTTCAATTTCAGATCATAGATATAACTATATAGACAAATTCTCAAGGTGGTAAAACTCTTTGTCATTCGACATAACAGCAGTGCATACGCTGCAGAGTTCTGGTCTGAACGAGGTATGGTAAGAAAGATATATTTATCTTATAGAGGTATTCCAACTGTGTCCTCAGGGGTTGTAATGCATCTGTGGCTAATCGCGGATAAACTCTGATCATATCTGGGGTTGATTCCATGGACGGCATTGGCCATTTACCATTAGATGGACAGCATGCTCATATGCTACTTCCATATTATAAAAACAAATTGTTGACGACATACAAATACAAAGACATATGCCGTAGATTAGAATACCCCGTCCAGTAGCGTAGCTGGATAACCAAAGGCCCTGGGGCAATAAATAAACTAGGGTCCCAAATAAACTATCTGGTATATTTATATTCCAAATGTGGGAGAAATTTTCACTAATTCAATTTATAGTTTGTAAGTTTGGGCCCCCTGAGCTTGGGGGCCCAGGGGCACTGCCCCGTCTAGCCCTCCCATAGCTACGCCACTGACCACTCCAGTCCGGAATATTTACTATTAAACTCAGCGGTTACGTATTTTTTTATTTAACATAGACATAGCTTATGGAAGAATTGTAAAAAGTTACTTAATTCCCTAGTTGCGTAAGTACGAAACTAAGTCACGAAATGTTATCGCCAAAATAGTAGCTTTGGACTGTGCCTACATTTACTTGAACTCTTTATTCACTATCCGTATTACTGAGTAACTTAGCGAACGAATTTGTTCTTAGAATCTACTTAGGCAAATCTGAAAACAGTAGCTTTAGACTGTGCCTACATTAACTTGACCTCTTTATTCACTATTCGTATTGCTAGAAGACTTACTAACTTGTCTCTAGAATCTACTTAGACAAATCTATCAAACCAAAAACTTAACGTCCATTCCTGTGACTTACCTTTTAACAAATTATCTTCCTAGAAAATGGTTGCGGATCCAATTTTCAGTTGTATGTCTGATAAATGTTGGTCTTTAAAAACAGGGTGTTTATATGTTTTGTTTTTAATCCTTGGCACTAAAAGAGTCGTAAAGTTTATGAGTTTGTAAATGAGGTCTGAGTAATTATCGAAAGGTGTATCGCTAAGAAGTCAGTCAGCTAAGTTTTTAATTAATTATGAATTGTTTTATATGATTAAAATTTCCGCCTAAAGTTTTAATATAATGTCAATTTGCTTAATACATTTCTTATTACCACAAAGTTGTGGGTCTTCTCAGCATATTTTTCAATCTTCCAGGTGGTAGAACCAGTGTAGTTCGAGCGCAGAGGTACCATATCCACGCCTATGTATATCTGGCGTGAAGTAATTCTTGCATTTCGCTAGAGCTATTTGGTTGCCAGCTCACTTGTAATATGTATGAAGCAACCAGTTTAGTCCTCGGGAGCAACAATGTATTTATGACGACTTTAGTTAGAGCCCCTGTTCTAAATGAAGTTGCTTACAGATGTCCATGATGTTTGCTACTTCAATTAGATGTAAATAATGTCATATACAACTGGAAGAGACGGATCGTGGATAAGGTTCATAACTGAAATTCAAGGACAGATAGAGGAACGATATTTTTTATTATATCTATTGTCGCAACCCCAAGTATGCGACCCTGTGAGACTTCAGGCACTTCAAACTAGACTTTGTTATTTTGATGGCTTCGTCAATCTATTGAAGGTTTGGTACATAAAAGTTTGGCAGATTCCCGTCACATCAGTAATATATCAAGAATTCATCATGACTGGTTGCTATAATAAATAGTTCTTTTTTTATATGTAATAGGATCAGTAAAAGTTTACCAGATGTTAAGTGATTGTCTAATATATAACTACATCTACCACTACAGTTCATCCAATTCGGTAGAGTAGTAAAAAAATTTATGATACAAAACATCAAATATAAAAATTAACAGTCATAAATGTTAATATGATAAATTATGTCAATTAAATGTTAAAAATAATCAAATGATTAATATTAAGAAGAAAAATCATCATTATATTAATACATGAAGCAAAATCTTTGGCCACCTTCTTACAAACGAAATGTTTTATTAAATTAAGTTTTTTTTTCTTTGTTTACATTTTTGTACATACATCTATTTACATTTTATTGCATTAGTAAAAAAAATTGTAGACTTAAAAGAGTATATATTTCTTAAAATATGCTACTTAAAACGTTCATGACTGGAATTGTTTTAATATTCAAAATTTAAAAACAAAGAATTCTATTACAGTATACAACTTATGTAAAAAATAACTATTTTTTACATTCTTTTTCCTACATTTTATATATGATTTATTAATGGAAATGCATCACTGTAGACTATGTTAACAGTGGCAACGAAACATTGATTTTCACGTGATTTTTCATCCTACTCGAGAAAAGACGTATAAAATATGCCCATCAAAAAATCACTTTTTTCTTAGGTCGATGCGAAACATCGAGAAAGTTTGTCCCTGGGATTCATTTATTGTAAGGGCAAACGGGGGGTGGGAGTAAAATGGCTTTGCTCGAGGACAATAGTGTTACCCAGAAACGATACAGTGAATGAAATAAATAAAATGATTTTCAGAAAATTCCCGGTCAAATTTCAATTGACACGGTATGTAATATTAAAGATACAGTGCAATCTTAAACAAATTTTCTGAGCCTTTCTGGCCTACCATATTTTATTAAAAGTTGGCATTTCTATCATTCATCATCATTATAATTTTTCATGGTCTTAAGTAACTTGAGCACCCCAACATATGTAACGGCACAAGGCTGCTTATAAAAGAATTACGAGATAACATAATCAAGACGACCATTCACACAGTCAAGATTTCCTTTGCCTATGTGGGCATTAAATTGTAAAACGAGTGTTTTCCCAGGATCGCTTATAACATATGAACGATCATATATCCATACAAAATTTCATGTAAATCGTACCAGTGGCTCTTGCGTGATTCAGTAACAAACTGACACACAGGCAAACACCATCTTATTTTTATATATTAGCATTAATATATATTAAGCTCAGAAATTTAATAACTAATCAAATTACGATGCTATGACTCGAAACAATCCCTTTAAAAATTTAAATTAACACTTCCACAGAGAAATACTGTAATTATTACGCGAAGTTGTGTCGGTTCTTGCAAAGAGGAACGCCAAGAGTCAGGTTCATGTGAGTAAAACGTGAGTAATATGTAGCTAGAAATATAATTGGCACTAACATGCGAAAGCAAAAGCAACGACGTTACATAATAATACTCAGCTCATACTCAACACAAACTATGATAATAATTCTCAGCTCATACTCAACACAAACGAACTTATCTAAGCGATGAGTGAAGCCCTAACAACATCTATTTCTCATTCTAATGTACATGGATACTACATCTAGACAATACTATAGCTCTTAGCTTTCTATTGTTGAAATAATATTTAGGTCCGAATAGATAAGGGTATAATATAGTATAGTATCATAAGGACATATTATTTCGATTGTAGAAGCACCTTCGTTACATTATAATTGCGTCATAAAGTTGATGTATTCTGATTTGAAAAATGAATAAGTTTTTACAAATATCCATAGGAATGAATAACCATAGGATATGAATTTCTTATCTAAGACTTATAAAAAAAATACATTTTTTATGAATATAAATTACATTTTTAATTATTTCCATGAACCAGTTTTGGCAAAGGGAGATCTTCCGCCAGGCTATGTGATCACGCCTGGGAAGCGGATGCAGGATGATGAGAAAAGTTCGATGGCGTGATTCAGAATACGGTGACGTCATCTTTTGACGAGTAGCGGGAGGTCGCCACACCGTTAATGTCTATTACTGGACACAGGAAACACACCAAACGGAGAGACCGTTTGGTTTTCGCCGATATCGCGCGACTCTTATGCGTGTCGGTGACCGCATAAAATTCGCGCTACCTTATACCTTTTATACCTTAGTCGTCTCTTATGACATTTACCAGGTGGTAGAACCAGTTTAGTTCAACCGGGAACCACCGGGTTCAAACGGGTACCACCGCCACACCTTTTTTTAGCGTGAAGCAGTTCTTGAGTTTCGGTGGAAGGGTGTGGTTGCCGGCTCACTGCTATATGAGGAGACCATCTTAGTCCTCATGAGTAGCAACGCATCTGTGATCGACTTCAGATATCACGTCCATGGGCGTAAGTAACCACTTATGCATATGCTACGGTGAACTGTATGCTCGTTTACTACTTCAGTCTAATGGAAGGGAAAAGAGTGGAAGCGGAGTGGTAGTGTTATTCAAGACCAACATCACATGGTTTACATTTTGATTTAAATAAACGTAAACGATTTGTCGTTAACTAAGCAACTCGATTGTTTGAATTTAATTACACTTTCTGTTTCTTAAAATCCATCACTAGTTATTGTTAAGACTTTTGGTTGTCTTTTTCACTAAACAATTAATTTATTTGAGTGACACATTAATATTGCTAAATACATATATTATTTTGAAAATAAACAATCCAAATACGCCAGAAATGAATTGCAAGTTAATTCATTTGCATGTGCTTATCATGTTAATAGAAACAACGCGAAGACCTGTATAATTATGCGATACCAAATTTGGTATTTGTTAAATCTATTATTATGCAAATATGCTGCCATAACAATCCATAAACAAATACATACATAATGAACATACATTATTTCTTTCGATAAAGTACTCCGAAATAGCTTTAGTATATTTAACTTGTGAATATTTTGTAATGAACTAACGAAATGTTTTTTTTTATCAGACTGAAGTAGCAAACAAGCACGCAGCCCGCCTGATGGTGAGTGGTGTCTGCCGCCCATGGACATTTTATAACAACTTCATATAGAACAAGGGGTTTTATCTGAATTCGATCGAACATGCGTTGCTACTCCCGGGAACTAAGATGGTCGCCTCATATTATGTACTAGCTGCGCCCCACGGTTGCACCCGCGTATTAGTTGCTACAAAGAAAACTAATTTATGTATTTATTTGGATAAGAATAAATATTATATTTATAAAAACAACTTCGCAAATAATGCATTATTTT
>MOOZ01000027.1:224214-243789 GCA_002930495.1 Cecropterus lyciades | reverse complement strand
ATTGTTACATATTTTTGTATTATGTTTTTTTTTTTTTATTGTTAGAAGTAGCAAACGAGCCTGCAGCCCACCTGATGGTAAGTGGCTACTGCCGCCCATGAACATATGTAATCAACCCTAGGTAAGATCAAAGTCTCACCTAAGGTTAGCCACAGATGCCTTGCTACCCCTGAGGACTAAGATGGAACGCCTCGGAAAAGTATGTCTCCCTTACCACACCCTTCAGACCAGAACACAACAGCGCATAAGACTGCTGTTATTAGGCAGAAATAGGTGTGGCGGTGGTGCTTCCGGAGTCAAACCACAAAGAGTTCTACCACCTTCTAATGTACGTGTAGTTTAAAACCCATCTTAATTACTATAAAATATCTCCAGTCGTAACGTCTCGACGAAGCGCGCAGACCCTTCGACACCTATAATATATTTACTAATGGAAATTTCATTTTATTTTTGTATATTCCGTGAGTAATATGCAAGAACGCAAGCGAAATTACAAGATCGCTATTCTAAGACGTTATAATCAATTTGATCCTGTGCTTCATGAAGATTCGTTAAGTAGTTATCAGTTTTTGAATTTGCGGACCCCGTTTTTTTGCGAATTAATTACGTTGTATACTAAACAATTGTTGAAATGGCTTATAGAAAGACACAGATAGTTAACGATAACTATCTTTGATGAGACCCTAAACCGTTATGACCAATTTCACTAATGGAAACTATGAAATGACGTTCATAGAGTTCGTATGAAGCAGAAATTCATCAAGCGTATGAAAATGGATAAATTTACAAAAAAATATTAGATTTTTTATTCTAAAGACAAAAGTCCCTTTTAGGGTTTTATTTTTTTAATGTACTAGAACATCGCTATTATACCATTATTATCACGCAGACGTGATGATGGTCTTAGGACAAACGAACCACGAACCATTCTTACATATCAACGGTGTTGACTTTGATTAAGACTATAGTAAAGTATACGATAATATATACCTAAAAAACAATAACATATATACGATAATATATACCATAAACTAGTAGCATTGTAAAAAATATTTTATACAAAAAACACGTCTGCTTAAAATGTTTTTTTTAAAGATATCACCTCCCTTTTTCACCTATTTTCAGGCGCCTATTTTTTTTAAATTATATAGTCTATGTCTTTTTTTAAACTGAGACGATTCGAATGATATGTCATAGGTCACAATCCGTCAAGCCGTTTGGGCTGTAGCGCGTGCCAAAGAAATGGGCATACAAACAAACATACATACATATATACGCTCGAAAAACATACATGACGCAGTCGGGTAATAAATAAAATAAATAAGGCATCCCAAGTCATTCCTACAATCAGTAATATCAGTAAACTAAAGGTCGCACTTGGGTAGACATTAAAAAGTTTTATTATATTTGAACACTTATGTATATTGTTAACTCTAGTTTCACAATAGATATGCATGTCACGCCTGCATTTGGTATTTCTAACTGTTATCAGCTCTATGGTCCTAACTTCTTAATTGCGATCCTTTGACAAGTCGAAAATGCAAATTAAGCTCGATTCCAATTGGAATAACCGATGGCTAGTACTTTATTGCCTTTAGTTAGATCTCTATGAGCTTTATTGGGCATAACAAACTTTATAACTCCAATGACTAATAATATATTGTTCTGTTAATTGCTTTTTGAGTTGTGTTAATTATTTTTTGATTATAACTTTAGATAATTTCCCAAAACATTTAAGTATACAATAACAGTAAGTATACTCTGTGGGATCAGTTCTTATAAGGTGTAGCGTTGATACTTCCGAAACAAATCACAAAGAGTTTTACTAAAAGACTGACTTCAGGACTTTTATCCTTATTAAGGTATATTTTGGAAGATTAATTAACTTACATGGGAACATTTGATAATTTTCTTCAGGGAAACAACACCATTATAAGCGATTTTAGGAATTATGTTTTTTTTTTTCAGAGTTGACTCCATTATCTATATATATGAAAGCGAAATGATGCTCACTCAGTCACTCACTGACTAAACATCGCAGAGCCTAAACTACTGAAGGTAGAAGCATGAAATTTCGATAAGAGGCATCTTTTATGACGAACACATTAGCTAAAGACGGATTTTCTGATATTCCACCGCTAAAAGGGATTAAACTTTGTATGAAAATCCGTCAATTTTTATGCAAATTCAATTAAACTTAGTATTTAGCTTTGTGGTTTTATATAAGGAAACATTTATTTCATTGTTTTTGAAAAGTCAACCCTTAAGGGGGTTAAATAGTGGCTGACTATTTTTTTGGAAGTCCATTAATTTTGATGCAAACTCACTGAAACTTGATATTTGGCTTTATGGTTTGATTAAATGAAACAAATATTTAACTGTTTTTGAATAATCCACCCCTAAGGTGGGAAATAAGGGTTGCAAGTTTTTTTTTTTTAAAGTCCGCCAATTTTGATGGAAACTCAATGCAGCTAAGTATTGCGCTTTGTGATATGATTTAATAAAATATCTATTTCACCTTTTTTGAAAAATCAACCCTTAAGGGGGTTAAATAGAAGTTGACAGTTCTTTCGGAAGTCCGCCAATTTTCATGCCTGCTTAATGAAACTTAGTATTAAGCTTTGTAGTTTGATATAATTGTATATCTATCTTAACGTTTTATGAAAATTAATCCCTTAGAGGGTGAAAGTTTGTATGAAAGTTCGCCAATATGGATGCAAGCTCAATGAAACTTAGTATTTGGCTCTATAGTTTGATATAATAGAACATCTACCTCCGTTTTTGGTAAATTAATTACAAACAGGGTGTAATAGGGGTGGAAGTTAGTCTGGAAGTCCGTCATTTGTGATGAAATTAGAATGAAACTTAGTATTTAGCTTTGTGATTTAACGTAATGGAATGTCTATTTCAACGTTTTATGAAAACCAACCATTAATCAAGAATTGTTACATAGAGGGTGCAAGTTTGTATGAAAGTTCGTCATGTGTAGATGCAAGTTCAATGAAACGCTAAATACTAAATTTAGCTTTACAGTTTGATATTATGACATCTATTTCATCGTTTTTATTAAATCTACCCTTAAAAGGATGAAATGGGGATGAGAAGTTTGTTTGGAAGTCCATTTTGATGCAAGTAGCAAACTTAGTACCTATTTTGCTTCTCGGATTGGTATAATGGAACATCTTTATTACCGTTTTTTGAAAATCAACTCTATGGGAGTAAACTGGTGGTTCAAATTTTGTTTGAAGGTGCGCTTATTTTAGAGAAATCTCATCAATTATAAAGAATGGAAGACCTATTTCAACGTTTTTTCAGAAAAGTGATACCATAGGTGAGAAATAAGGGACTGTTTCTGTAGTTCCGGGACCCGAATAGGGCTACGGTATCTCCTGTTTGTCGTAAACGTCAACAAAAACGGGCCCTCAGGGGTCGCGGGCGTCAAAAGTCCCACTCTTCACACCACTCAAACTGTCCAGCCAAGCGACCCCGGTAAGACGGCGATGTGTGGACGCATACCGTCGTAAACTCCTCAAGGTACAGTGAGCGTAAATTTTCACCGGGGAAGAGCCCGAAAAATGCATCGCGCTCAAAGGACTCCGATTGTGTTCCGTTGGATATCAAGATTCCCCTAGATGACATATATGATGAGAAATAGAGGTAAAAAGTTTGTTTGGAATTCCACTTAAAAAAATTCTTACTCCTCATCTAATTAGTATTAGGCTAAATTGGTGGCAGTAATGCAATAGGCGAAGCAAGGACTTTTAAAGGATTTTCTGGAAACTTCAACCTGAAAGGGTTAAAATGGGAGCTGACATTCCCTCAACAGGGATTTCGAGGGTGCAATTCCAAGGATTTGGAGAAAGAAATAGCGACTAATCTCTCTCATCGAAAACAACTGATAAAAGAACTCAGAACAGAGTAGGTGATTTCATAAGTTTCCAACACCAGCCATGCCGCTGAAGGATACAAAAGCGTGCCTGTGGGCTCACCATTTGTGATACAAAGAAAAACAGGAGTAGCGTAACGAGGATGACAGAGGGATATTCTCTGTCACCCCGTGAGAGTAGGGTATTCATGAAGAATAGATCCACAATAAGGAGGATTGAAATTCTGTATAGAAATTCCACAAGTTTTAAGTTAGAGCGTGAAATTTCAGATTTTGCCTTTTAATTAGAGATAAAATTACTTTTTTTTTTAGATTTTTGGTTTCCTTGCATGTAAAATAGGTGAAATAGCTTCAACACCCACTGCTGTCGCCAACACTCACGCCAGAAGCCTGCGACTATTGAGAAAATCCTCATTAGAGGATGCCTATGTACAGCACTGGATCTCAAATGTGTAATGAATTGACTATAATATAAATTACATTATAAATTGCTAGGCTTCTTTGTTTATTGCCACGTTGTATACGGGTGATCGACGCTATCCTGCCGAACTCTCGAGTCTGGCTGAGGAGCGATGGTCGAGTTACCTACCGCTTAACTGAATTGATGAGATTGATGACTAAAAGCTATAAATAAGTAAAAAATCTTTGAAGGTGGTAGAACTATTTTTTTATTTGGTTAGATCTATTTGTGCCTAATAACAGCAGTGTTTTGTGCTGTTGTGTTCTGAAGGGCGTGGTAAGGAAGACATATTTTCCTAGGCATTCCATCTTAGTCCTCAGGGGTAACAACGCATCTGTGGCTACCTTAGGTGAGACTTTGATTTTACCTAGGGTTGATTATAGATGTCCATGGGCGACAGTAGCCACTTACCATCAGGTGAGCTGCAGGCTCGTTTGCTGCTTCCATACTATAAAAAACGTTTAGAAAGGTGTTTAAAAATTAAATCTGTTCAAATACTATTATTTTACATATTATTGCTATAAACTGCAGTATAAAAAGTTAATTTAAGTTTTTTTCAACTACTTAGTGTCACACAGCTTTATAGTCTGTCGTATAATCTTGTGATTTGCCTAACAAAACTTTTTAAATATAAAGACTCAAACATAAATGTTATCTAAAAAGCGATTCTTAGCTTTAAACTCTAGTTATTCTTCACCTTGCAATCATTTACATGAATATTAATGTAATCCTCAAAGTACGCAGTTTAAATATAAATGTTGAAAGCATAATTTTAACTTTTTGATTACAACTAAAAATAAGATTTGCGGCTGCAAAAAATATAAAATTTAAAAGAAAGGGCTCGAAACGCCCTTAATCAGTCGAGTAGTTGGAGATCTAGTCTGAGAAAATCTTGTGATATTATTGTGTCTGGCTACACGAAATATTTTATCGCAAATATCTGACTACAATTTTTTGTACCCGATCTAGCAATATAAAACTGCGAGATCTCTATTACCCGCGAAACTTTATATACAACACCTGTTTTGTATTTCATACTTTAAAAAGAAAAAAAGGGTGACAGGATAAGAGAAACAGCAATAGGTACATATCTAGTGTGATGTAGTTTGAGTTTTGGTGGAAGGATGAGTGTACCGACTAACGCATATAATTACGAAACGTGGTTTTTTCATAATTATATCCTTAGTCCTCAGAAGTTACAGATCTATGATCAGCTTTAGGTGTGGCCTATGTTCTACTCCATCCAATTAATAACATCTGTCTATCAATGGGAGGCGGACCGTCAGGTGCACTGTATACTCGTTTTATGTATGTATGTTTTTTACTTTAATCCTCCATAAAGTATTTTTGAAAAGTGATAGAGAAAACGTTTTTTATTACAAACGAATTCTATAATTACTACTTCACTTTTTCATTCATTATTTACGATTTTTCCATGTTAATTTTGCAAAGTGTTTTGGACTTCACAAATAAGAAACAATACAAGTTTTCCATGCACAAGTTACAAAGCAATCTTCAATCTTTTGGTCGCGACGCTGATGGAAAGTGATTTATAACAGAAATGACCCTTATTTCGTGTATAAAGACCTAGCTCATAATTTTTAAACAAGGAATAAGGCGAGAGAAAAATAGGGGGTAATTTATTCCAAGGAAAGTTTCTATTGGAAATCCTTGTCATGTTTCGTCAAAAGTTTTATGAGCATCTTTTAGAAACTTAAACCAGTTTTCTATGTCGACGTCGATGGGATTTTTGTCAACTAATTCCATTGAATCGGTCACATTGATAGAAGCTATGCTACATGAAATGTTAAATATTAATCGCATACGAAATATATCATGTCATCATATACATCACATCAACTCGTACTTGTTATTATGTATACTCTAAGAAATACTTATAAATGTAGGCAAACATCTAAAAACAAAACCAAATGTAGTTTAAAAATTGTAAAATAAAAATAAAACTAACATTTTAAAAACCTCCAACGCTATAAAGATAATTGAGCAAACATTTAAAAAGTCGAAAATAATATCTATATTTTAATTATAAAAATATTACATTTGCTTGTTAAAATTGTACGATTGTGTTTTAATGTTTTTACTAAATGTTTTAATTACCTTAGTTTTATAAAACTGCGTGACTTAATATATCACTGATATAAAGTGCTCCTTATGTACATTAAAGGGAACAGGTTTAACGGGTACGTACCTACACTTAATGAGAAATTCGTTTTGATTCAAATTTGTTCCTATATTAACTCCAGACGGTGTTGACGCTATCAAAGTCAATTTATATTGCACAGTATAGGTTACTCTATAAATAAAATAAATGTGTCGGAAATTTAATGAGATAATAATATGTATATTTGACGGTTTACAAATAGGTAATTAGCCAATATAAACGGATTTAATTTAATTGACAACGAAATGAAATAGAATTTGTAAGTGGTAGAACTCTTTGTGGTTCGACTCCGGAAGCACCAACGCCACATCTATTTCTGCCTAATAACAGCAGCGTTAGGCGCTGTTGTTTTCTGGTCTGATAGGTGTGGTAAGGGAGACATACTTTTCCATGGGAGGCAATGCATCTGTGGCTAACTTTAGGTGAGACTTTGATCTTACCTAGGGTTGATTACCGATGTCCATGGGCGGCAGTACTTACCATCAGGTGAGCTGCATGTTCATTTGCTACTTCCATACTATAAAAAAAATGAATTTATATAAAAAAATTAAGTTCCATCAAGTAAAAGGAGACATTGATTCAAAAAGAGTGTTATATGGATTAAACACACTATGACATATCTGACTATGGAATCTGATATTATATGTTGGTTTATCTCGGGTTGGATATGCAGAACAATACATTTTGCTGCCAGATAATGACACTACATCACATATTGCATACAAAGTATTGAACAATTATAATAATCATAATAATTTTAATATTACATACGTCAAAACATAACCCTCCTTTTAGCAGTTGGGTAATAATCCTTTACATTTAGTACTAAAAATTTTTAATGCCCAACGTGGGCACGGTCTGTTAGTAAAGATATAAAAAGCAAATCAAAGAAATACGGGTCGGAAATCAATAGTGTCCGAAAGTGACCTAAGCTTCAGCTTCAGCTTCGGCCACTCTGACACAACTGAAAACACCATTGTGGCCTTGCGTCGCCAGTTGTGTATGAAATTTACATTATTTGAACTGTTATTAGAAAAGTAGCTAACAAATTTTAACTAGCTCTAGAAGTAATTTATATCCATTCAAGACAGATACTTTATCTACAAAAATAAAAATCGTTTAAAAAATATCCGTTTTAGCCAATATAGAACTAAATTTTTATGGTTTTTGAGCCTTCGACTTCGATTTCGACTTCGGCCGAAGGTTGGGGCCATAGCCGAATAATCGGCCTCGGCTTCGGCCAAAAATTCTTCTTCGGTCAGACACTTGAAATCAACCCTGATTAATTTGGAGAACTACGGCCCAGATTTAACTCCTTAAGAATAAAGTCAATCGCCTCATACGAGACCTGTCTTATCATATTGACCCAAAAACGAGAACATGATAGCTTACATAACTATTTGGTGTAATAACAAGTGTTAAATTAATTTAATTAAAAATACTTTCGAGATTTTATGAAAAGTTTTCTAACTGTGTTCGTGCAATAAAGGATAAGTGCTAGAATATTCCCGAATTTTATAAGCTCAATAATAATATTGAGCTTTTGAGAACTTCTTGAATAACCAAACTTTCCAGTCGGTCGTAAAAGCTCTGCTACTTTTTAACACGTTTTTATTAGTTTCGGTCATATCAATGTATGTATGTATGGTTGTAATAGAATCTTTGAACGTGATTTTTTCCCCACTTTGAAACGTCGGATTGAGTTGAAACTTTGCATGCTAATATAAGTACCAATGACAATACAATATTCTGTATATATCTCTTTATATATCGCACCCTATAGGGGTGTTTTTTGACATATTTTATAATGATAATAATAACCTTCTAACACCTCACGTATTTTTACGATAAAATATGTTTTTCTTATCGCTCTATGATTATTTTTTAACTTATAGAAAATTATTTTCGATTTTTTAGTTCAGTTAGTTACAAAAACGTGGTTTTTAGTTTTTTTACTATTATTTAACATAGCTATAACAATAATGTTGGGTACATTATTGTTATAGCTATGTTATATATAAATATATAAAACAGCTATAACAATATAATAAAAATACAAACAATTAAATAAAATTGAAATCTTTGACTTAATCGTGATCTTATCTGAGATTGGCTACTGCAATCTATGAACATCTGTATGTTCATAGATTGCAGTAGCCATTTACCGTCAGATATACTGCATCGCAGTTTTCTATTTCAACTATATTACAAAAAAAAATATAAGAAACTTGTAAAAGAATGAAATATTATTTTAAAAAACTTTTTTAACACTTTCTGTCTTTAAGTTTGTCTCTATAATCGAATTCTTATAACAGCTGAAGTCTTTCTAATCGGATTTTAAAGCCAAGTTAAAATTAAAAATATTTTTATAGAAATTACAATTTATATATGTTTTTTATATAAACTGACAAGTGAACTTCATACAATATTGAGGCAGTTCGTCGAATTTTTAATTTTAACCTAGCAGCTGGCATACAAATTTTCTAATGTATTTTCATTGTACTGTTATTGAATTTTTTAATAAATTCCATTTCAGGCGTAGGTTATGGCACTTAAGTTGAGCAAATATGTATCTTGGTATGTACCGCGCATGTGATCATGCATATAAATGAAAATTGGACCTTATGCTTAAGCTCTTAATGGATCCGCCGGGTCCACTTAAACTCGGAGTTATTAATATTTCAAAGTTGGTTCAACACGCGACCCCGCTCACGTCGAACGTAAATATTTCACCTTAAATAATATTTAACAAATATACGTGTTAGCTCTATGTAGTAAGCGGCAACACCACCGATACACCAATTTCTATTAAATTATAATGCTGTCGTGAGTTTTGGTTTGAAGGGTAGAGATGCAAAAGCAGAAAAAAATGAAAGACGCGTTTATAAGTGGATAAAAATTCCTACATACATTTATTGATAAAATTAATTCTCAGTCTTAAATAAAGTTGGTTAAATAAAAAATTAATAAGCAATAGCTTTATTATTTTTTTTTAACATAAAGACTTATTTAATATAAAAACAAAATTTCAAATTACAAGAATACTATAATAATAATAAATTAATGAATTTGAAATTAATTAAATGTTGCATACAATGACATTTTTTTGTATATAAAGATTAAATACAAATGTTAAATCTTGATGAAATTTATAAATGTTATTTGAAATATTTTTTAACATTTGGATTTTTAATGATTATTGTATGTCCACATGATGAAAGGTGGATTCTGCTACCCATGGTCATCTGTAACCAATTCAACTAATATTAGAGTCCTAACTGAGGCTGGACAAAGATACTTCACAAAGATAATCGAGACAATCCAACTTAGTCTTTAGGTACCCGTGAAAACTAAGTTGGACCTAATATAAGTATGTATCCCTTACTACACCCTTAAACTAGAACATAGCAGCTCTTTACTACTGTTATATGTAGAAATAGAAAGCCTTTAAAGTCGAACTACAAAAGGTTCTAGACGTAAATCTATTAGTATTCTGCAGTAAAATATAAAGTTCTTCTAATGAACCCAGCTGAAGCGTTAACTTTAAGAAACTATTCGGTATTTTTTAAGAAACTGAGCATTATTGTTGTTTTCTAAGGATCAGATTGAACTAATGATCCGAAAAATGATGATGGAAAGCTTAAAAGCTATTTTCTTGTTAAAAATATTGATGAATATTTAGTCTTAAATAACAAAATCAGCTCCAAGAGTAACATGCCAGAAGCCTTGTGTAAAAATAGGTACATGATGATAATGTTTTGGTTGGGAGAGAGTCTTTCCCAGCAGTGAATGTGGAAAGATGTTTTTTTAACACATCCATCCATAAACTTGTTAAGGTCCACTGCTGGACATATGCTTTCCCTAAAGGGGTTTTGCTAATATTCACCGCTCCTGGGATGCGTGCTGGTAACCGCGGTGGATATTGATGGTACGCAGGAAGACACTGTCACCCATGTCTTGGATTTTGTCCCCTAGTCGCCTTCTATGGCATCCACAGGATGAGACGGATGAGATGGTATGGACGATACTTAGCAACATCGGTTTTTTTAGAATACAATACAAATTCACATCGATGTATTGTTTATATATATAACATTATACGGTTTCATTGGTCCGTAGACAAACAAATGTTTCATTTTTGTAAAACTTATCAATAGATGGGAGTTATGACATTCCTCATTGAACTGCATACTCATATTCCAGTTTAATTTGATAGTAAGCTGGTGAGCTGAACATTAATTATTCAATAATAAAGTGTTATTGACGAACGACAAACGAACATATATTCTACTTGGTGGTAAGTAGTAACTTCCACCCATACTCACCTGTAAGCGACTTCAAATAGAACAGGGGTTCCATCTAAAGTCAATCAAAAATGTGATAATATTTCCGAAGACATTAAAGCGAGCAAACGAGCACACTGTTCACACGATGGTTATTCTGAAACCCACTTCATACAAAACAGGGATTGTGTCTAAAGTCAATCCCAATTTCGTTACCACTCCCATGGACTAAAATGGTCGTCTCATATGAAATTGAATAAATACTCGATAGTCAAGTTAAAGTGGTATTGCTTTTTAACCCCCAACGCAAAAAGAGGGAAATTATAAGTTTGACTGATATGTATGTCTGTCTGTGTATTTGCTGTGGAAACGTAGCTGTTAAACGGATAAACCGATTTGGATGCGTTTTTTTTTGTTAGAAAGTAGGTTTCTAATACCATAAGCACGTCATAAGTATATAATACACGTTTATTAGCATATTTATCTAACGAAAAAGAAACTATATTTTGCTTAAAAAATGTTATCTTACACCATGTCTCCAGTCTAAAGCCGACTTATTTATAAAACACCAAATCCGTAGACGTTTGAAAGCGAACCAATTGCGTTCCACAGCACCGAGAGGAAATTTATTAAATAAGATTACGTTTCATTTGAGGCAAAATAAACAGATTTTCGTTACCACTTTGAGACTTTTTATAAGTGACCTATCAGGAAAATTTATAGCAATTATTTAGCAATAGTTGTTACAACAACATGAAAATTTCCGTCTTTAGGGGTAAATAAAGCCGTATGTGCAATTTATACTTATAATAAGTACGTAAACTTAAGTATGTATTCTATGTAGTAAACTAGTAACATCGTTAAAAACATTGAAACAAAAAACCCGACTGCTTAAAATTATTTTTTTCCATAATGATATAATTTAATTTAACGCTTATATGAGTTTTTATCGAAGTAGTCAGTTAAAAGTTTTATAATATTTATATTTTTAGATTGGTCTATTTACTAGCTTTCATTTGATTCCTATACTGTTGTAATAGTAAAAATCGTCCCTCTCCCCCTTCTTTCCTCTAAACATTACCATCCTTCAGACGCAGATAAAGAGTATTTAAAGTCATATGATACTTCTGAGAAATAAACATAAACATAAACTCTTTCTACACTCATAGCCCCACAGTAGGATTTTCTCCTGTGTCGTGAGTGCCATGGACACACAAAGACGAATAGATAAACACCCAGACCCAGAACAGAAATCTAAATTCATCATTCAGATGTCGTCTGGCCGGGGATCGAACCCGGGACCCACTGCGTGTCAGACTGGTATGGTGACCTCTCCGCCACGCGGGTCGTCAAAAGTAAATAACTTAGTATCTCTCGTATAAGGGTTTTCTTATATCCCAAAAATATCCCTTACATGCTGAAAGCGAAATGCTTATGGATTTTTGTATATAAAAAAAACTTTGTTTCTCAATTTTTTTGTATACTTTAGTCCAATCCTCTGCAAAGGTGTTCTATTCACTTCTGTTTCGAGTCACGTAAAGGGATCATGGCGGAGCGGGTGCGGAATTTGTTCTGTTGGCTGTTACAGATATTTCATTTCACGAGAGCTCGTCGGGAACCTTAATACCTGATAAATAAAATCGAGGATTCCTTAAAATCCGCGTCGTCATGAGATGCAATAGCTGTTTGTAATGTTAAAAACACCTGTTAGGCTAATGGCGCAATTTAGTACAGTAATAAATCATTGGTGTTTCAAGAGGTGGGTTGTTTGAATTATGATAATCAAGAAATATCTAACGAGCAGTCTTGAAAATTGTCATAATTTGTCCTCCTGAGTGTTACGTGGTACCTACGTGGACATTGTAAGCAAACCCAAATAAGATCAAAGTCATATTTGAAGTTAGATACGGATAACGCATTTATGAGCTACTCGTGTGGACCAAGTTGAAACATCTCGAGTATATTTTCCTTACCACATCTTTCAGACTAGAAGTCAATAGTGCTTGATACTGCTATTAAGCATAAATATGTATTAATAATAGATATGAGGCAGAGCGCAGTGATAGCCGAATGGTTGAAATCGGCCTCTCCATCGAGGGTCCGAGGTTCGAACTCAGGCACGCACCACTGATTATTCTAAAATTATGTGCCTATTAGAAGTTAATTTTCACTTCTTTACGGTGAAAGAAAACATTGTGAGGAAACCTACACACCTAAGAGTTGTTTTAAAAAGTTCCCAAAGGTGTGTAAAGTCTACCAATTTGTACTTGGCCACCGCGGTGGACTATGGCCTAATACTCTCTCAATCTGAAAGAAGATCTGTGTCCAGGAGTGGGAGAATAATGGGTTGACAGTAATAGACACGTGGTGGTGTGTGCATAATAAATATGTGGTGGTGCATCCAGAGTCAACCACAAAGGGTTCTACCAACTTCAACTCATACTATAAACATTGAACGCAACCAGAGTCCTTTGAGCGCGGTACCCATGTCGAGCACAGACCGGGTGAGCGCGGTACCCACGTCGGGCACATACCGGGTGAGCAACGTTCATCCCTATCGTCGAATTTAATTACGGGCGATAGACGAACAAGTTAAAATCTTGTGAAATTTCAAATTATTTTTATACTCCAATGATTAAGACGATTTAAAATTTTGTTTTGAGTTTGGGTGAATGAGGTTATTAAATGTAGGGGAACAACAGATAAACTATTAGTTTTAAAATTTGGCCTCTCATCTAAGGTTCGAATGCCATGCTATAAGTTATACAAGTTATGTGCGTATTTGGTACTAATTTTATCACTGGCTTAAATAAAACCTTGAAAAAAAACATCGTTAAGGAACTTACACGCCTGAAAATATTAAGTTGTTGTTAATTTTAATAACATATATCGTAATTTTATGGAAAACCAGCAAGTTGCAGGAAAGCTAACCCTAGCTAACATTCCACTCCAAAGCTGTAATTCAAAGCGCAGGTATGCGGCAGTTGAATTTGCACGCAATTTCGAGCAAACGCCAACTAAATTCGCCTTCATTAGGAGCTGCTTCTATTTTAATTAACAGTTTAGCACCAGGAAGTGATTATGTTTATTAAAATTATTCTCATGAAGTGCTTATTGATATCAAACTCGAATTCAGTTACGACAGTGAAATGTATTATACACAAACAATTTCGCACTAACATATATGTAAATACAAATATGCAAAAGTTTAAACTGTGTTCATATATAATTTAACGGCTTCGACCTAGAAATACAAAGACATGAAAAAGATGACGACAAAAGATGCTCTACAATAAAGTTAGTATCAAATTCTGGGATGAACATTACAGAACTAGGATGTCATATAATGTATAATTCAGAACATTAGTTGGTCATATACCGCTACCTGAGATAAAAGCGAACCGCATACTTAAGTAGTTTCCGAAATGAGATGCAAAAAACCGATTAGCAGCAAAATTTCAACGAGATAAAACATGGTCGTGTTTTTACGGCTGACTAACGGTCGCTAAGAAACTTGGACGTTCTAGGAAGGTATAAGGACGCTAGAAAAACTTTTAGAAATACATGTGAGTCATAAGTCTGGGGCTGCTTGTTGCTGACCACTGGTCTAGAATATTATATTTCAATAAGGAATGTGTGGTTGCCCACTTATATCTTCATCATACCATCTTAATCCTCAGCAACGCACCTGTGATCGACTTCAGGTAGAACCCCTGACACATCGGCATTTGTCAGGGATTCTATCTTTTTATCGCTCTATCTTCTATCTTAGGAGACAAGAGTTATAAAAATAAAAGTTCTGAAAGGTGTGCGGAGTCTACCAAGTCGCGCTTGGCCAGCGCGGTGGACTATGGCCCAAAACTCTTTTATTCTGAGAAGAGGCCCAGCAGTGAATCAAGATTGGTTTGATGACGTCTTAAATACCTACTTCATTTACAGTTCACAATAGTTATTTTACGACTTGTATTTCATACGATATTTATATTATTATTATTATTATTTATGTTATTTTCATGCATTTAAAGTAGAGTATGAAGATGTATGTAAATTCTAAAAAATTCTGTACTCCTAAATACCAATACTATAACAAATATACATGTATCATTTAAATAAAAGTGTTTCTAAGTGAATATATTCATACTCACCAAGAAGAATAGGCATTCTTCTTGGTGATCTTTAAGATAGGCATCTTAAAAGTATAATTTACAAGTGACATGTTCACTATATACTTATAAGTATTTTATTTACTTCATTTACTCCATTTGCTATACTACAAATTTTTCCTTAACCCACAGTCAGCGATCCATAAGATTTACCCAAAATAAAAGCGACTCATTAGTCCTGAACAAACAAAATAAACATAATTATGTTATTTACAGCATTACGTGGGAACATTTGCTATTGAGCAGAAAATAAGGAAAAATGGTTTAATGAGGGGAAAAATATATACACGTTATTATATTTCGTTAGCTGTGCGTTGATACGTGATACTCTGTAACTTTATTTTAAAATCTTAACTAGCATACCCGTGCCACTTCATTTTGCCGCTATTGCCGCACTTCATTGGATATTAAAAAAAAATTTTGGTGTTGTTCCTAGTCCTAAATGTTAGGGTTTATTACCCAACTGCTAAAAGAACAGTTATGTTTTGACCGCGTATATACGTACATATGCATATATCAATTTGCATGCCAATTTGGCAAAACATGTATGCTCTATTATGTGAAATCTTGGTGTAACTACCATTGTTTTTTACCTTTCAAGTGAATATTAAAATGATTATGAGTATTTTAATTGTTCAATGCTACTTTGTGTACAATATTTGATGTAGTGTTATTATATAGCGGCAAAATGTATTTTTTTCTACATATCCAACCAGAGATAAACCTACATATAATATATCAGATTCCATAGTCAGATATTTTATAGAGTGTTTTTCCCATAAAACTCTTTTTTAAGTCAATGTCTCCTCTTGTTCCGTACCATTATCTATAAAAAAACGGCAACAAGGAATCATTTGTTGTATGGGAGCCCCCTTTAAATATTTATTTTATTTTGATTTTTATTATTTATTTTTAAAATGAATATGTAACTACATATTCTGCAAATATTTCATGCTTCTGCCTGTTGTTGTTATTAATATCAAGATAAATATCAGGTTTGCTGTATGGGAGCACCCTTAAACATTTATTTTATTCTGCTTTTAGAATATGTTGTTATAGCGGCAACTGAAATAAATCAACTGTAAAAAAATTCAACTGTCTATCTAACACGGTTCATGACATATAGCTTGGTGTTAGACAGACGGACAGACGAACAGACAGAAAACAGAGTCTTAGTAATAGGGTCTCGTTTTTACCCTTTGAGTACGGAACCCTAAAAGTGTCTTACAGAAATACCACCCAACAGGTTACGACACGGTCGTAGTTACATACCTATACATATACCTACGTGAAGAAACAACGTGACACGTAATTTATATATATTAAGATAAGCTATCTTATCTTTTAAGTTGGATCAAAATGCACACGGTGTGCAAATTTGATCGTAATCGGTACAGTAGTTTTGGAGTCCATAGCGGACAAACAACGTGCCACGTAATTTGTATATATTAAATAGTAGATTCAACCATGAAATATGAAATTGGTTTAAAAAAAATAAGTAGTGATATTTGCCACAATCTTAAAAGTCGATTTACTCAAGAGCCACGAAACATGCGGTTAAAACTCCAATCGCTCTGCACTACAAGCGATAGCGTTGAAAACAAATTTGTGTCTGATATTAGCCCGGTCAAAATAGACATTCGAAGGTGACATAAATTTTCATAGAGCCAACAATTGGTACGAATATCCAGTATACCATAGTAAATGAAATGTGAAAAGCCCCGATAAACTCAACACCTGCAAAAGACCAAGGTTAAGATCGCAAAAATTGGTTTTTAGTTATTTAGCAAACAGTAAGTAAAAATACTCAGGCAAAAACTATAGACCATGTACCTAATTATTTATAAAAATTGTTTCTATACTTTTTCTCCTATAAGTCACCTATTTGGAGATTTAAAAAGTTAAATCGCCACGAGTTGAGGATTCGTACAATAGAAGTGAAAACATCTGATGGATCGCTATTAGGACAATTTACTTGCACCCAGTAGGAAGACAGTGGACAAGACGAAGAAGCAGTATTAGTATATGAGTATGAATCAGAAGAATAATTTTCAAATTTCCCAAATTACTTACTTACTCACTTCCATTATTTCTAATAGTTCATTAGTTAATATTGGATAAAATTGAATTAAACGGGATTACAATAGATCGTAGACCTATTCTACGATATATTCATAGGATATTTCACCTCATTCTCTTTATATTTGTATGTAATGTGAGGACGGTGCCTTTGGAGTTGAACTATAAAGAGTTTAACCATCCTCATAAGTAAGATACATCTAAAAATATTAAATTACTTCCTTAAAATTAAGGTTCAAAACGCAGTTACAAAATTAAAACTAAATTAATTTCATAATGCCCCATTTCGTTATGAATGCTCACTGCGTTAAGGACACTTATTTGCATACAACGTTGAAAGCAGATTATTTTACCTGCACGGGTTGGTTTATTTTTTATGCTTTTTATGCAGTTTTCGTGTGCTTAAGTGAAATAAATTGGCAGTATAAAATATATATTTGCGCGTATTTTGACGTAGTTTACACTGGCTTAGCTCAATAATGGATACTTTGTTGGAAACATTGGTCTATGTACTGCCGTGCTACCGTACTGCTGTAGTACCTACTGTCGTGTAAGTTTCAACAACGAGCATATACCAAACACCAATACGAAGACGCCACTGACACCTATTTCTGACTTACAATAACAGTGTTAAGCGCTGTTATGTCATGGTTTAAAGAGTATAATAATGGAGATATACTTAACCGAGACGTTTCAACTTAGTCTCAAGATACGAAAAAAATGATTGACGACCCGCGTGGCGGAGTGGTCACCATTCTGGTCTGACACGCAGTGGGTCCCGGGTTCGATCCCTGGCCAGACAGATATCTGAATGATGAGTTTAGATTACTGTTCTGGGTCTGGGAGTATGTGTATTCGTCTTTGTGTGTCCATGGCACCCACGACACAGGAGAAAATCCTACTGTGGGGCTATGAGTGTAGAAAGCGTTTTTTTAAGAATAATGTCCATCTGTGGTCTACCCATGGACATCTGTAAGGAGCTTCATATTGTACAGCGGCTCTATCTGGAATGCCTGAATCAATGAACAGGTGCGTTGCTACTCCGAATGGGTAAGATGGTCGCCTCAAATGATAGTGAGCCAGAAACCACAGCCTTCCACCGAAACGCAAGAATTGCTTGCTCGTATAGTTTAATTTACATAAACTTTGTATAGATTTTATTAAATTTGAAAATTATTGTAAATCTTCTCACTTTATTTATACTACTAACTGTATAGAATTTTGAATTACAGTGTACATATTTGAAGCAAATTTTAAACTAAACATTATACTGTAAATTCACAAAACGGATACCCAGTATGTAGGTTTAAGTAATATTTACATCGTGTATATTTTCCAAATAAAATCAATCAGCAGAGCGAAAAGTTATAACATGAAATGGAATCCGAGTAGTTTTATTTTCCGATCAATAAGCGACGCACAAACACACTAAATTGAATAAACAAGCTAAGTAAACAGTTATTTTCAACACAGTCAATATACACTCCACTGTAGTCTCTGGGAGCTAAGAATTGTTTTCGGATCATATTACTGAACTAGCTGAGCCCGCGGTTTCACCCGCGTTTAAAAGAAATGTAACGTGACATACATTAACCGAAATTATACCTTTAATAATTCTATTTAATTCTTTTTAAATACATGTTTTCCGCATCCGTGCATTTTTCCGAGATAAAAAGTAGCCTATGTCATTTTCTAACCCTTCAGCAACTACCACTGTGGTAGTCGCGCAAAAAATCTTTCCGAGCCATGTTATTAACAGAAACATAACTATCCCAAGGAAACCTTATATTATTTTCATTTTAATAAGTAACCTATATGTTATACCAGACTATAATCTCATAACTTTGTATAATAAACTGATCGTACTCATAATTTTTTTATAACAAAATATTAATCTATGACTTATATTCCTAAGTAATTATCAAAAATTAAAATGTACTATCATGTCATATTTTGACGACGCGCGTGGCGGAGCGGTCACCATACCGGTCTGACACGCAGTGTCAGGTCAGATCCCAGGTTCGATACCCGGCCAAACAGACATCTGAATGATGTGTTTAGATTTCTGTTCTGGGTTTGGGTGTTTGTGTATTCGTTTTTGTGTCCATGATATCCACGACACAGGAGAAAATCCTACTGTGTGGCTATGAGCGTAGAAAGCGTTTAAAAAATTCATATGCTACATCACAATACCAGCATATTGTATGGTTGAAGTTATTTAAAATGGCATTATATTGATAGGAATTAATCCCGCAAGCGTATGAATGACATTATAAAGTTACAAACGCAGAGCATGATAAATAAATTTAAATTATTGAATTTCTAATAATATAACCTCAAGCATTCATCTGGATACATACAGCGCCATCTTTTATCCTTTATTAAAACTATACACTAAGAAAACCACTACTAACAAACTCCCGTCATGCCCACACTCGGCAACAAAGTGCTGCGTCTGTGTATGGATACCTACTGTTATGATCACATTAGTACATTTCAAAGAATTTTTAAAGGACAGAGTG
>MOOZ01000027.1:179752-196806 GCA_002930495.1 Cecropterus lyciades | reverse complement strand
AAAAACCCGATTTTGAAACATTCTTCATTGGTGCTCCGCTCCTATTGGTCTTAGCGTGATGATATATAGCCTATAGCCTTCCTCGATAAATGGGCTATCTATCACCGAAAGGTTTTTTCAAATTGGACCAGTAGTTCCTGATATTAGCGCGTTCAAACAAACAAACAAACAAACTCTTCAGCTTTATAATATTAGTATAGATTAAACTTATAATTAAAACGGTGGAATAATTGTTATCTACTGCACTCATAGTATGAGTTTATCTTGTTCCTCAAAACTATTATTATGGTATTTATGCCTATACATTACTATATACACTCGACGTCTTTGATTTAGTTTTCGGTCATACCGTGCAATGTATTTTAAAATGATGGGTGAAAACATAGACAATTATTGTTTTTAGGGAGCATGATAACTTCGTCCTATGGACACTGACTCACCTTCGATCCTTATATCAGCCTTGTTTGTCGTTACAAGGCGTCGTTACGTTAAACCTTGTTGTGTTCTGATCGAAAGCTGTTGCAGGGACATTATTGTCTGAGTTAAAAAATGTGATTTTAACTAAATGGTGACATATACTTATCTACATATATGTACATATATTTTGTATGCGATTATTAGTGCGTCACTTACTCTTACTTACTTCGTACCTTTTTATAATATGGAAGTATCGAACCAGCACGCAATCCACTTGATGGCAAGCGGGCATTGCCGCTCATGCACATCTGTAATCAACCCCAAATAAGATTAGAGTCTTACCTGAGGTTAGCCACAGATTCGTGGCAACCTCTGATGACTAAGTTAAGACGCCTCGTATATGTATGTCTCCCTTACCATATGAACTATTGCCTCTGTATACCCTGTAAATAGCAATAATGATCTTATTACACTCTTAAAAGTATTTAACTTAATCGTAATAACTTTAGAGCATTAAGAAACCTTATCACTCACTTTATTTACAGGCATTACTTAGTTGTATAAAGTTTTTAAAACGTTCTATACCTAATTGCTAGTCGATTTAAATATGGATTATTCAGTTGTTCAGTTATATTGATGACACGCGTGGCGGAGCGGTCCCCATAGTGACACGCAGTGGGTCCCGAGTTCAATCCCCGGCCAGACAGACATCTGAATGATGAGTTTAGGTTTCTGTTCTGGGTCTAAGTGTTTGTGTGTTCGTCTTCGTGTGTCCATGGCGCCCACGACACAGGAGAAAATCTTAGTGTGGGGTTATGAGTGTAGAAAGCGTTTAAAGCGTTTATATGGTAACATTTCTATTTTTTTATTTTTTTTTAACTCGCATACAGGTGTTTTGCTCGATTTATCAATTAGGAACCAATTTTGTATCAATTTTCATCAAGTCGTCTTGTCATGCAGAAAGTTCTCGATTCTAACCGATTTGGAAGACATCTTAATAACCAATTTAAATATCAATTCGCGGTTGAGAAACTGTAATTGTTTATGTTTTGGAGCTAAATAAATATAAACGTATTTTTACCCGACTGCGTCGAGAAGAGTCATGTTTTCCGAGTGTACCTATGTTATGTATGAATGTTTGTGTGTGTGTGTGTTTGTATCTTCATATCTTTAGCAAGCGCTATAGCCCAAAGGGCTTGACGAATTGTGACATAAGACATATAATTGGTGTCTTCTCAGTTTGCAGAGTGACATAAGCTATATATTTTTTTATAATGGCGCCTGTTAAAAGGAAAAGGAAAGGACGATTTTTTTATTATCATGACCGTATGAATATCACTTGAAAGCTAGTAGATGGACTATTCAAATTACAAGTAAATAGAACTGACACAATCGTTTTTAAGAAGTCAGGTTATTGTTTTAATACTTTTAACAGTGTGCCTGTAAATATTAGGCACCTAGGAGCCGAGATAACTGATATTTATTTAAAAAAAGGGTCTTAATAACGTAAGAGTATTCTGAAACCTTACATAAGATACATAAAATTATAAATACAATTACATTGTAGGGGGATTTCTTGTGATAAATGCGATTTCTAAATTAATTCTTAACAAATAAATTAAAACTAATAAAAGTAACATACTACTTAAAAACTTGCAATATGATATGATACAAAAATATACAAACATTTTGATAAATGATGAATGTAAAATACTAATAAAAAGCGCGGATAAATTTTCTCGTATGTTGTACTCTCTATTACTTTCTATCTACTCTTTCGCAGTTAACAACACGCGGTGTGCTTGTTACTGAGTTAGGAGATCGCTGCAATCAAATCTAGATCTCGATTATGTGCAGATAGCTGAGTCTGGTATTCGGTATTTAATCGAACAGACTTTAACTAGGATTTAAAAGTTTGTGTCGTATTCATATTTAAAGTGGTATGTTGCCTTTGTTCAAAAGAGACCTTTTGTTTTTGAGAAGAACCTTTTGTTTAGTCCTCAGGGGTAACAACTCATCTGTGGCAAACCTCAGGTAAGCCTAATTTTAAATGGTGATTCCATTACAGATATCCATGAGCGGCAGCGACCACTTACCATTCAATGGACACGCTCGTTTGCTACCACTACGTTACATAAAAAAAAGTTAAAGAAAATCTTTACTGATTTTCTGCTAAAATAATTTGCTATAACGAATTCATTCCCCTACTTATGGACAAAGAATTTTAAGGAACGCCAATGAAATTATCCCAATTTATTTCGCAGGTAGAAGAAAATTCTTAACTAAATTAATGGGAGTTAATTACGAGCTGGTATTAGCAAGTTACGTAGAATTAGGTATTGACAAGTTGACTTATTATTCATATTAATCTTAAGAATTCGTGTTCTTGTTAAATTCTAATAATATTAGTCTAAAATTAAGTGTTTCGTGGTTTGACTGGGTACACTGGGGTGGTGCTATCGTATTTAACACGTTACACACACACATTTGATTGATATTCACAAATTTTCTGATAAGCATTTTATTCAGCATCAGAATAATAATAATTGATTTACAATTACGCACATGACTTGGAAAAATTGCATATGTACATAAAATTCCAATCTCAGACCTCATGCGTAAAAGGTCAATTTTCATTGTAAAATATAATACTGCTCAATTTTATAACATTTATACACTTAACATGACTTTAAATTTTAAAAAGTATTTGAATTGCCTATGATCCTGCGTCTACATAGAGTGAGGCAAAAATAAATAGGATTTTTTAATTGATGTTTAAATATTAGTTCAAACAAACCTAAAGGGCACGAGTAACATTAAATAAAGACGGTAAAACAAATACGAGTATAAAACACGATTCGGAGGCCCTTCAACCCTTCAGGCGATCAAATATTCGCACAATGATTGCGTGTTTGCAATGAATGCGGCCTATGTCTACGGCTGTAATTTGCGACTATTTGCTTAGAAAATGTGGTATAAACCTCATGCAATGTAAATGGTATTGGAAAAAATAAAAGATCAAATTTAAAATTAATTATACACATGATTAAAACGGTTTACAGTTCAAATATGATTTGAGCTTTTTAATATATTAAAAGCATAAAAAACCATCTCTTATGACTAAGCCGTCTATCGAAAGTTAAACTATAAAAACAATAAATTCAAGCAAAAGACTTATTTATGATGTAAGAAATTGACTGATATTCCATCTTTAGGGGGTAAAATATTTATAACGTTGCAGTGGTGAGGCGCTCTAATGTGATGAGGTGCGGTGACAAGGGAGGTGACGTAAGGTAAGGAGTGGGGAAGGGGGTGAGGTATGGTGCGACAATTGACATTCGGTGGAGCCGTCATTATTGAAAAAGAATTGGAAGTAAAATCTTTGTATTGTTTTATTTTATCGCGTAATATATATTTGTATCATTTATACTAAACGGCATATAAATTTTGTAGTATGGGAGCTCCCTTTAAATATTTATTACATTCTGTTTTTATTACTTGCTGTTAAAGCAGCAACAGAAATACATTGAAAATTTCAACTGTCTACCAATCACAGTTAATGAGATACTGCCTGGTGACAGACAGCCGGACAGCAGTCTAAGTTAGAGGGTCCTATTTTTACGTTTTGTGTACATAATCCTAAAAGCCTTAAGTATTCGTTTCCTCGAGCCGCAAACGCACAGCGCATAACGTAACGAAGGCCGCGTTCCGACGCCTGCCATTACTCGTTCAAATAAATTAAATCGTTGTAAATTGATGTGGATTAAACCCGATCGTGCAGAAAATTCGTATTAAACATTCCGTGGTCATGAATTTTTTGTCTATGTTTTTGTTACCCCCAATATATCTTGCTTGCGATAATTTAGGGTTACGGGAGGTTTGGGTGAATTTATTTGCTTTTACGTAATTGAATTGACGGGTTAAAATTGGCGATTGTGAAGGGTTCGACTCAATAGGTACAGGATTATTTTAAGTCTTAAACTTAAATCGCCTTAAACTTAGTTTTTGGGGTGAAACTTCTCTAGAATCGGTGTGATTTGAGACTAGTTGAAAAGAAAATGCATTAAGAAAGCAGTTGTCGGCGCTACAACTAGATGGCGTTGTACCCCTTTCTGTATGAAGTTATTAATTTTACTTCGTAGCTTGTATAAGAGTTCAAGGTCGATAAATGCGGAATAAGACGTCCGAATATTGGCTGCAGTGATTACTTAATTAATTAATAAATAAGTCAGAAATATTTTATTATATTTCATTAATGATCATTAAGTTTCACTTCTGTCGAGTATAAATTGCACACAAACTTTTTTTACTTAATCTTATTACCTTCATCGCCACGCAAACATTAAACTTTCACTTGATATTTATCGACAAACATATTCAATTTTTAGCACGCTTTTAACTTGGTAAAAAGTCGTAATACGTCGTATTAATTTCTGCAAATATCTTATTGTTGTATACCTATCGGTAAAAGTAAAGACATTATAAAATATTTCTAAAATCATCCTACACCTTTATTTTATTTATTTATATTTTATTTAAAGCGATTGAAACTGATATCGATAACTTCGATCATCATTTTTAATTGTTTGTGTCTTCGCAATTATTGTGAAACGTAAGACGATTTCATTATAATACGGTTTCGATTACGGGGTTTAAGTTCTTTTGGAATAAAAATGATTTTCATAGTTCATTATGTAGCTACAAGCAAATATCTCTCAAATTCTTTTAGGCATATTTTAATTTAAATTTCAATTCAAACCAAATTTATTCATGAAACCTCTTTTTAAGCAGAGTAGAATCAACGCAATAACGACGACCCGCGTGACGGAGCGGTCACCTTACCGGTCTGACACGCAGTGGGTCCCGGGTTCGATTCCCGGCCAGACAGACATCTGAATGATGAGTTTAGATTTCTATTCTGGGTCTGGGTGATTGTCTACGTCTTTGTGTGTCCATGGCACCCACAACACAGGAGAAAATCCTACTGTGGGGCTATGAGTGTAGAAAGTATTTTTTTTTTGTTTTAATAAATTCCCTGTAATTGTATAGGAGTGATTAACATAATATACATTTATTTGAAGGTTCCCAAAAAAAGACCTCACAGGAATTATGCATTTTGCATTTTCTCGCAATGCTTTCTTCATTGACGACCCGCGTGGCGGAGCGGTCACCATACCGGTCTGACACGCAGTGGGTGCCGGTTTCGATCCCCGGCCAGACAGAAATCTGAATGATGAGTTGAGATTCCTATTCTGGGTCTGGGTCTTTGTGTGTTCATGGCACCCACGACACAGGAGAAAATCCTAATGTCGGGCTATGAGTGTAGAAAGCATGTTTTATTTGATTTTTAAGCGTGTTTTATTATAATTAGTTTATAATAATAATAATAAAATATATTTACTTCACAAGGTTCTTTACATTAATTTATTAAAGTTTATAATACGACAAAACCTTTGTATTCTTGTGGCCTTGACTTCACACGCAATCAAAATTTCCACGAATAGGCTATATTTTAGGATCTCATTGTAAAGTATTTCGAGCTACTGCGAATATATGTGAAGACATATTTGACAAACATTATATTGATAAAAAGTTGATATCAATTAATCATTCATATTCTTTCTATATGACATAAAGATATATACAAATTCTTGGTATCCGTAAAATGAGGCGTAAACGTATGCGTGTCCGCTATTATTTACAACCGTAGGTTAATACTCGTACACTGGTACAACCTACGACCCAGCCGCTTCATTACAGGAGCATAAAACGCCGAAGAGCGAAAGCCTCCCTTCACACCTGTGATAGAACTCCTATTCTGTATGAAGTTTCTTGCAAATACCACGGTAAGAGTGCAAAAGGGTTGTAATTTGACATAGCTCTCAGGAATAGCAGCGCATAAATCGCTGATTCGCATAAAATTAAATAATCCCACAATTTAAAATTCCTCGATTTTAAGTTAAAAATCTAATTTATCATTATAATACCTATTATTTTAGAATTGTAAACTTGGTGATTTAACTCCCACTGTGGTCAATGCCCCCCTTTTATTTTTATTATTTTAACTTAATTAATTAAAAACATAAAAAAAAAAACAAACTGAATTGATTAATATTGAGTAAAATAAGCGTTATTGTGTTGTATTATTATTCATGCAAATCATCAATAAGGGTGAATTCACGTAAGTACTCTAACCCTATCTGCGCTTGAATATTAAGTCTATTGGCGACACTTGCCATTAGTTGAATACATGTTTGGATTTTTTATAATAATAAACAATACAATTCCTATACTTATTTTCACTGTTTTCTTTGTTAACAACATTTTATAGAGATCTTATAATATTTTCAAAAAATATGTCGGACTGCAACGATAAAAGTTAATTAAACCAGACCAATGGTAATACGATGGGTGCTTCCGGGAAATGTAAACATATAAAATGATATTACCTTTTCCCTGCAGGTTTTATAAAAGGTAATAAAACGCGTGACAAAATCACTGACGGCAGACATTACCTTATTTCTGTTTTATAACAGTGTGATTAGATTTGAACGGTGTAGTTATCTACGGACTTACAAGTATAGTAGGCATTCCAACTTAGTAATTCCAATTTCCAAATGTTAGTACTCTTTCTGATTCGACTCCTGAGACATCAACCCCACACATATCAGCCTTTAATAGCGGTATTGTAATCTACCACTCATATTAGTTTTTTTTAACGCTCCTCGTCTAAGGTATTTTAGCATGATCTCTCTTCATAATCGCCGACAGCTGCTCGATATTACCTTTCTCAAAAAAGGCTTGTCTGAACACATTGTGAGTTACTAAGACATAAAGCTCAGCACATCTACTATAACCCACGTCATCCTACCACCAAAGTATTACAGGTCTGGAACATGTAATGATAGGATTACTACTAAAGCCCTCAAACATTCTCCACTACGGCGAAAATGTTCCGAATACAACAGATTCTCTGCGTCAATCAAAAACTTAATCATTTTTCATAATTCAGGCTAAAGCCTGAAAAAAGCTCACTACACATTTCTGCTCGTGACTTGCCGTACATTTTATTTATTTTAATTGTTTTTGAGTAATGTTGTTATTTTCTTTCATTCTCCAATTTGTTTGAATTCTTTTAATACTAACATGTCTTTCTGGTGAGCGATGTATGCACCTATAATTGGCATGCATACTATCAGAGTATCTGTATGGAAATAAATTTTTGTAATGTGTTCTTTGTTATGCTGTTGGTGTAACTAATAAATAAATAAAATAAAAACTATGTAAACACCTCTATCTAAGTCCTTGAATAGTGACATTTTAGCGGCCATTACAATTCGGAATTACGGTCGAGCGAGCGATTTGTCACTGCGCGTATAACCAATTCCGATTCGGCACGATTCATCGGTCAAAGTGGGCATTTAGCACGCCAATCACGTCACATATTACGTAAGTAAGATATATTACAGGTGATAGCAGCAGATTGCCCAGTGGTTGGAACTCGGTTTTAATCGAGTGGTCCGAGGTTTGAACCCCAGATTCTCTAATTATCCAAAGTTTTAAGATTATAAGAATTTTGAAGGTGATAGAACCATTTGTGGTTTGATTCTGAAAGGACCAGCGCCACACCTATTTCTGCCTAATAATCGCAGTGCTTACACTGATGTTATTTCATTGTTGAAATGTAAAATATGTCCCACGAAGTGTTTGTATCGCAGATCCTATAAAACTCCTTGGAGCTTACAGCGAAGTACATTTGAAACGACTTGATTTTATTTTTTGAACAATAATAGGAATTAGGTAGGATTGGAGAACAAAACGTATTAAATCATATTATAGATTACTTACTAAATTGTTAGTTATAGGCAATGGAAATTGAAGCCTGTCTATTATATAAAAGTAACAGATTTTTGTAGTATTGAAATAAATGGTTATTTGCCCGTAATTTTAATTTTAAGTGTGTTTTCCATGAATAGATATAAAAACAAGGAATAAAAAGCCGGCCAACTGCGAGTCGGACTTACAGGAGAAGGGTTCCGTAGCATTATCATTAACAAAGTTATATCATAATAAATAAAGCTGAACAGTTTTCCAACTACCAACATAAGTTTGATTTTCATAGCGTTTATATGAATTACAAAGTTATTTTGAAAAAGTGCTATATCTCAAAAACTGTCCACCGTATCTTGTTCTAACCAATTTTCGTTGAAAATTTTCCTTGACATCTACAACATATGTTTTATCCAGATATGTCATCTTTTACTTTAAAAGTTAGTTAGTGTAAAGTTAAAATAAGTGTAAAGTTAGTGTAAAGTTAGTTAGTGGGGGGGAGAGATATTTTATCGTTTTGAAAGGGCTTATCTCTCAAACAATCGACTTTAAGAAAAAATGGTTTTAGAAACCTTAACCGGAACTATCCGAAACTTTCGAATACTCCGAAATAATTTAGAATCCGTCATCGTAATCGTACTACGTACTATATATTTACTGAAGCGAATTAATATTAATTTCAAGTTTCAAGAGAATTGAATCGGTACAAGCTGAGTTATCCTAAGTTAAAACTAAAAAATAGGGGGGCGGGGTGATAATAGTTTCCACCCCATAACTCGAAGAGTTTACCATCCGATCACACCTATGTCCAAGGAAATTCCCTTACGAAATTTCCATCAATTAAAAAGAAAAAAAAATAAGTCGCTTTAAAAACATCGGAGTTATTCAATATTATAAGAAATCGTGTCTTTCCAATTTTCCCGAAAACCTGCTGAAAAATTTTCAATTTGCATAAAACGGGACCAATTTTGAAACAAGCCGCATACTATGCCGTTCAAATAGTGTGGGTCGGAAGCGGCATCGCGGAGTTATGCCTGAAATACATAAAAAATATATATACGCAACGAATAGATAACCTCTTTCCTTTGGGAAATCGGTTAAAAACGAATTATTTAAAAAAATATCCCACATAACACCACTGAAGTACATATTATTATTATAAATAACTACGTATGTAAAACTAAACTATAACTATAACCGCAGCTATAACTTACCAAATAAAATAAAAATCAAATAAGTATTAAAAATCGATCAAACGCGTGGTGCGGCCCGTACTGAGGCCGCGGCCGGCCACGGCCGCCTATTTGATTGTGTGCGTAAAAAGTGCGTGCTTACACGGCGCCCACTACTCACGCGTACATTCAAACCGGCGACGGCCGATTTGTATGAAGCTGAATTACTGGTCTCATTTTACTATGATATTACGTAGGTACTGAGACTATCCTTTAAAATTCCTGCAGACGAGGTCACGTGTACTAGTAATAAATAAATTCCAATACCTTAATGTTTAGGATTTGCATAATTAAATTTCAAGAAATTAATACCTAGTATTCCCTATTTAAGTATTCAAAACTGCGAAGTTTAAGCCCTACTATTAAATATTCAAGTGTTATTATATGATAGAAAGGCATGCTTACTAAGTATTATATATTTATAACTTATATATTTAGATATAAAATATATATTTACGGAAGTGGAAATTTTGATATGTTAACCTTTTCGATATTTATTCAGTAAACTTATTTTACAATATAAATGGCAATAAAGCAGATAACTTCGAAAGAAATCGACTAATCGAGTGTAAAAAACTTCACATATAAGAAAGGGAAGATATTGCGAAAAACAAGGATAATCTTCAAAGAATTCGGAATTATATGGTTGCTAGGATTTTTTCCTGTTTCGTGGGTACCATGGATACACAAAGACACAAACTTCTGGACCGGTAAAAGAAATCTGTTTTTTTCTGGCTGGCATCGAACCCGGAACCCTGCATGTTAGTCCGGTATGGTAACTGCTCCGCCACGCGGATCGTCTTACACTTTATATTTTTTTTATTTATTTTATTCTTTATTGTAAACATAGTAGTCACAAAGGTATAACTTAATGCCTTTTTTGTTGGTTAAACTTGATGATGATGATAAGATACGGTATTGATGCCGTCTTTGTCATAATCACTAAAACTGTTGCTAACACAAACACTTGCACTGAATACAATATATTCAACTTCTCAGATTGTTGGAATACAAAAAGCAAATCGTAATGAAATAACCTTTGGATATAAAAATATATTCTGTAGCAATAAAACAAAACAAATATTTGTCGTAAAACTAATGGCAGAAGAGACGGCCCCTCCCTCCGTCAGTTATTTTACATCTCATCTTCGTAATGAAGAGCGAACATTTCAAACGAGATTGTTTGGGGAACGACATGTTTTATTTCTTTCATATTTTTTCTAAAAAATGGTGTCTCATTGTCCCACAACATATTATGAAGGGAAAGAAATATGAGAATTTTTGATAATTTACCGAAATGTTGTGATAGATGCTTTATTGGTATAACGAACTCCTCAAACATTACATGTTGGCCAAGCCCAAGCACAAATCAAGTAAATATTTGGAGACAAGAACATTTAATCGAAAATTAGGTCCAATATTAGAATTAACACTGTATTCAATACCGAGAACATACATTTGAAGGTGGTAGAGCTCTTTGTGGTTCGACTCTGGAAGCACCACCGCTACACCTATTTCTGCGCTGCTATGTTCTTGAGGGTGGTTCTTAAGGGTGTGGTAAGGGAGACATACTTATCCGAGGCATTCCATCTTAGTTCTCAGGGGTAGCAACGCATCTGTGGCCAATTTTAGGTGGGACTTTGTTTGTTGGTGGAAATCTTACCTACGGTTGATTACAGATGTTTATGGGCGGCAGTAGCCACTTACTTACCAACAAGTGGGCTGCATGCTCGTTTGCTACTTCCGTACTATAAAAAAAAACTGATATAGTAGACGTATTGAACAGAATTGGGAGTCAGTGTGAATTGGGAGTCAATGAGAATAAAAAATGATGTAAAATATTCTGTGACATTGACGAGATAGAAGACATATTACTCATACAAGATAAAACAAAAAACATATTATGCTGTACGCATGTAACTTGATACATTTTTATGAAAGTTTTGGTTATTCCTGCGACTCTGTCCGCTTTGCTCATGTTTATAAGGTTAATACGAGTATATATGTGCCAAATTTCAGCGAAATTAGACCAGTAGTTTTTGCGTGGATCAGGTGGATGGTACAATTCCAGATAAGCTTAGTGTTACTTCAGGATGACCACAAATGCGTTGCTATATCTCCCTTACCACACCCTTCGTCAGACACTCACAGAAGATAGCAGAGCTTCACACTGCTGTTATAAGGCAGAAATAGGTGTGACGGTGATGCCTCCGTCGGCGAACCACAAAGGGACTATTCCAATATCATAAAAAAGACAAAATAACGTTAGAGGTCCCATGTAGCTGTTTCTCTTATTTAAGGCGTCGTGCTAATTTAAAGCATTATTTGAGTGAGTATATATTTTTGAAATGAAATTTCTTTAGAATCGTTGTGATTTGTAACTGGATGAAACAAAAATGTGTTACGAAAGCAGTTGTTGACGCTTCATTTAGATGGCGCTGTACTGAATAACGCTAACAATTTTAATTCGGATTTGAAATATGCGAAATAACATCTGAATATGGGCGCAGTGATTGCTTAATCGATTAAAAAAATATATGTTATAAATATTAATACCCTTATGACGAAGTATTTTTTTATTTATAATAATTATTAATTTTTACTTCTACCGTGTGTGAATAGCACACACACATGTATACTTTTATTAATTTTCTTTTAATCTCCTTCTTAAGCTTCTAAGACTAAGATCAAGTTTTATAAACTAAGAAGTGTTCTCAATCAAAGTTGAAAAGCTTAAGCAAGCTATTCAATTTATGGTTTGAATCTCGAAGCGTTGAATATAAAATTAGTTCAAGATTTGCATGGAAAATTACTGAGACTTAATATGAATTATAGTATAAATTTTTCATTGAATAATTTTCGCATACACTATACAGAAATTATATAGGTCTAATCCAAATAACCTAGACAGTTCTAATGTGGCATACTTAGACTCGGTGACAGTAAGGGCGACCCTTTACAGACACCCTTAGTTTCAACTTTGAACTGAAGTTTTAATGAAGTTTATGATGTATATTAGTACATTATGTTAGGCACTAATTTTGAGTGCTAAATGCTAGGAATAAAATGAAGTAAAAACCGACATAAAGCTCTTCTAAAAGTCGCAAATCAAGAATAATGTCATTCGCCTTTCGTAGACTGCCTTTGCGAGTTACCGGTTTTGAATACCTGCATTTAACAAGTGATGAGAGAACAATTTTTAAAGGCTCTGGCACTTTCTACACTAATCGCTACTTATTGATCCCAATTAGGACCCTATATTTCGCATACATTTCACGTTATTTTAAAAGTAAGTTATGAGTGCCTAATTCGAATAATCTAGACATAGTTCTTGTCTCACCGAAAGAATAGTAAATTAATATCCGAAATAGAAATAACAAAAAAAAATTAATTAATATTTGCCTTATCTGGAATTGAATACAGATCTGGTTTTTAGGGTTAACTCTTAATGATGGTAGAATTCTCTGGGGTCCTGCTCTGAGGCACCACTGCCACACTCATTTCTGCTTAAAAGCATTGGTAAATATTTCTGTGTTCTAATTTAAAAGGTATGGTAAGGAAAGTATAAGCATACGTGGAAACATAAACGCTTTTTACACTCATACCCACACAATAGGATTTTCTCCTTTATCGTGGGTGCCATAGACACACAAAGACGAATCTAAACGAATCTAAACTCATCATTCAGATACCTGTGTGGCCGGGGATCGAAACCGGGACCCACTGCGTGTCAGACTGGTACGGTGATCGCTCCACCACATGGGTCGTCAAAAGGAAGAATTACTTATGCGAGTCAATTATCTGTGGCCTGGGGTTGACTACAGATGGTGGCAGTGACCACTTACCATCAGGTGATTACCTGCTCGTTTACTACTTCTCTATTGTATAAAATACTGTGTGTCGGGAATCATCAGGTTTTAAATCAGCAAATAGACTCAATGCTACGACTAATGTGTCAGCCTTATCATAAATTTCAATTAAGAATATGTAACTGAACGAACATAAATGTACATGCATATATTACTGTGCATATTGCTGAATTATTATTATAAATAATTTTCTGTTATAAGAGAGACGTAGAAAGTTTAATGCAGCTGTTTCCTACACCTTGTACCACGCGCCAACACTCGGTCGTCGCCATGGAGTAAAATAAATGTGGTTTGCTGCGCCAATCTCCTTTGCACTGCACAGGCCGGCACGGCTTGATATAATTTTCCCTTCAACATTTGTGATATTTATTTATAGGTATATTACATTCTACCACCATTGAAATAAATAAATGTTTTAATTTTTTTAATAATAAAAACTTTATTAAAGATAGGGCTCACTTTCAAATGAGGCGAACATCTTTGAAGACCCACATGGCGGAGCGGTCTCACCATACCGGTCTGACACGCAGTGGGTCCCGGGTTCGATCCCCGGCCCCACAGACATCTGAATGACGAAATTAGGTTTCTGTTCTGGGTCTGGGTGTTTGTATGTCCATCTTTGTGTGTCCATGGCACCCACGACACAGGAGAAAATCCTAGTGTGGGGTTATGAGTGTAGAAAGTGTGTTAATCCTCGGGACTAGCAACGCACCTGTGATTGACTTGACATAGTACCCCTGTTCTGTATGAAGTTGCTAACGGATGTCCATGGGCAGTAGTGGCCACTTACCATCAGATGGAATACGTGCTCGCAAAAATATATATTTTTTTAAAATAAGTTTTTTAATAAAATCTGGTTCATTTAATACTAAAATACAGGTGCTTGCAAAACCATTGGCCCACAATCATATGGTCATATTGGATTAATGACGTAATTAAACTAATCAGTAATAATAAAAAGTAAGGATTTTTACCTTTTTTAATTCTGAAATAATTAATAAAAAGTCAAGAATTTAATGGCTAAAATTGATCGGCATAAAAAGTGTATTCCAATTACTTAAAAAGATTTTTCTTATCTAAAAAAGCGAAGTCATTATTTATATTTGAAAGCCTTTGATCCTATCTTAATTTTCATAAGATAATTTATGATTCATTATGATTGTAAAATCGTAATAAATTGCCTTTTATTATTATTTTGCCGTGTAATGATGGTTTTTAATAGCACTGTGAAGTATCAAGTAGCAATGTGGTAGGAGGCGACTGAACAACAGAATCCAGATTACCAGGTTAAATCCAGGTTATCAAGTATACCTACTAGAGGCAGTGAATATTTCTCCAGCACCGCGCAGCAGCAAAAGGTTGATGGATGGATTGATGGAATAATGATTTACGGGTAATGGTAATGACCGGATGTTATCGAGAAGTTAAAAATAGTTCAAAAATATATTATGATCTTTTTATCTGGTACAGAATAAAATAAATATTAAAATCGCAGTTACGGGTAAAAACAATCTTGACTAACGCCCAAAGAAGAAATTTCCTACAGTTTTGTTTAACCGTGTTTGTAATTTTTGCATCATTAGAAACATATTTTTTTCTTTTTTCTTGGCGGTAGGTCGATAAGTAAATACTGTGCTCTCAGAAATAAATTTAATAAATTCAGTTTTAATTACAAATTTCATAATTTTTTTGTGTTATTCGAACATTAATAGCATAATTTACTTACAAGTTTATGAATCCTCAATGTATGTATGTGTTTATGAATCGTGACCTATAATCTACTGCGTAATCCCGCCCGCGTAATTTCACTTTTCTCACAATTCTATTATACACTTATACTTTCGTGACAATTTACGTTGGCCAACTTTAATACAATTTTGGAAACGCAACATGCCATTGAGGCCACATTCCTCAAAAAATAATCTGAATTTGAGTCCAAGTTCAAAGCCGGAGAGCCTAAGACTAGCACTACAGTAAATCGTCTTCATGAGGAGTTCAACGAATTCAAGACCCACGTATGGACACTGCTCAACTTTCTTCGAGCAAATTACTGAACATTCCAAAGCAGTTGACCTGATAAAGATGCGTCACCGAAGAAAATTCCTCTTAGTGAGTGATGTTCCTGAAGTAACTGAAGACCTTCCAGCTTATATAGCCAAACTTTTTAGTGAAAATCTTGGTATATGTAACTTGGCAAGTAGTCGTCTGAAGGCTGCGTAGTGAGTTTGAGGGGAAATGCCGTCCCGTTTTGGTTCGCTTTTTAGACCAATCGGACCGGGCTGCCGTCTGGAGGAAGAAGGTTGGATTCAAAGGAACGCCTTATATCTGAGTGTCTTACGCGCCAACGGCAGTCACTATTTGTTCTTGCTCGTAAGAAACTGGGCATAAAGAACTACTGGACAAAGAGTGATAATTGCAAAGCTTCCTGATGGCTCCAGACGCCGCATACACTCAGAGCAGGACCTTAACGATATAATAGTTGACGATCATTTTCGTAATAATGAAGAGCAGGTTACCTGTTCGCCGATTCACGACGATGAAATCACGACGTCCTTCTTGCCGCGCTTCAATATTATAAGCTCTCGCCTACGGTACTGAATTGATTTTCATTTTCGAGGATGACAGCAAAGTTTGGGTTGATCTCAGACAGTCAGTCTGGTGTTGTCTTGCTAACGGCGTTCCTCGGGGCGGAATTTTGTTGTCTTTACTCTTTTCTGTCTATATTAATTTCCTTACTCTTTGTCTCAACGGCTCTTACCATTTGAATGCCGACGATCCCCAAATTTATGCACAAGCCAATATTAATAAAATTAACGACGCTGTACGTACTATCAATTCTAATCTGGATAAAGTAAGGATTTGGTCTCATAAGTATGGCATCACTGTTAACCCCTCTAAGTGCCAGACCATTATTATCAGTAGTTCGCGACAGCTGGCTTAATCAGATTACAATTCAGTCTCACCTCAGTCACCTCTTATGTTTGACGATTATATTATACCATTTTCATCTTGCGTCAGAAACCTCGGTATATATTTAGACTATAGTCTAAGCTGGACTTACCACGTGAGTGAGATCAGCAGTTCCATCTTAGCGAAGCTGCGCACCCTAAATCTTCTCCGGAACTATCAAAGTTAAAGTCACCCTAGTACAGACTCTCATCATTCCAATTATTGATTATGCTGATGTGTGTTATACTGAAATGAGTGAAGTACATCTCAATAAGTTGGAAAGACTAATTAATTACGCCATTCGATTCATCTTCTGTTTACGCAAATTTGATCACATTACCTCCCTTCGTCGCCAACTTAAATGGCTTCCTATTCGTGAACGTAGACAGGTTAGATTACTTTCCACTCTATTCTTTCACAATCGTCTACTCCAGAATACCTGAACCAAAAGTTTCAGTGTCTCTGTGACTCTCATGAGCGTCACCTGCGTTCTTCAAATTCTCTCATACTAACGATCCTCCGTCATCGTTCCGGCTTCATGATCAACTCATTTGCCATTCGTACAATTAGGCTCTGGAACTCCCTGCCAGATGATTTACACAAAGCTCGCAGCAGACGAAATTTCAAAATGAAAGCTTAATCGTATTTTCTAAAATCACGTAGTTTAGACTATTCTTAACATGTATCAGAATCAGAATCATTTATTTGTCAGGATTAGAATCATTTATCTTTCGTTCTATGATATATGTATTGTTCA
>MOOZ01000027.1:116620-133691 GCA_002930495.1 Cecropterus lyciades | reverse complement strand
TAACACCGAAAGAATTTTTCAAATCGGACCAGTAGTTCCTGAGATTAGCGCGTTCAAACAAACAAACAAACTCTTCAGCTTTATAATATTAGTATAGATATAGCGCACACATAGAACAAGGGCTTATATGAGAATATATTATGTAACAGATTTGCAAAGTTACTGTGTTTAAGTTAAAATGACGACCCGCGTGGCAAAGCGTTATACTGGTCTGAAACGCAGTGTTCCGGGTTCGATCCCCGACTAGACAAGCATCTGGATGTTGAGTTTAGATTCTGTTATGGGTCTAGGTGTCTGTGTATTCATCTTTGTGTTAAAAAGATTAAAAACAAGGTGTGTAGTAAGGGAGACATACTTTTCCGAGGCATTCCATCTTAGTCCTGAAGGGTAGCAACGCATGTGTGTCTAACCTTAGGTGAGACTTTGATCTTACCTAGGGTTGATTACAGATGTCCATGGGCGGCAGTAGCCACTTACCATCAGGTGGGCTGCATGCTCGTTTGCTACTTCCATTCTTTAAAAAAAAAGCAAGCTCAGTAGTCGGTAGTAGATAGTTCTAGCCTAGACATATATAGTACCAACACCACACATATTTCTGCTATATAAAAATACTGTTAAGTGCTAATATTGTATTCTCGTAATTTGAAGGGCTAAGGCAAACCAAGGCCTTTCCTTGACTAAGTTATCATCTACTTAGTTCAGAGCAATATTTGTATATAATTTTATGTAACTCTCATCTTTTTTGGAGTTGATTAACTTTTACATTACTGCGCGCTTATTTAATACATTTTTGATAAATTACAAAAAATATATAGTTACCCTATAAAAATGATGCGAAGTTGTTTTAGTTCTGAGTACTTAAGAGAAGGTAATCTGAGTCGATTTAATTGAATCCACAGAACTACGAGCATCAACACCTCTGTAATCGGATTAACAAATTGTTGTTCCATTTTGGTGGAGATGTAAATGGACTACAGTGATCCTTTACACTTCTGGGATTGCAAGTTAATTGCTTCTATTGCAGGGATAGAATGAGTTTGAAAAGCTCGGAGTACAGTAATATTTATGAAACTTTCAGGCTTTCACACTTGTGTATAGGAAAACTCTATTAAGTATTTCTTTCCTATTTCAACACTGGATAGTATTTTCGTGAAACTAGCTTCCGTACGCGACTTTAGGTACTTTAGTTACGTGCTATGAGCAGTATGTAGTCGTATGACCAGTTAAATAAAATGAGTTTCATAAAAACAATGTCATAATGATATAGAACATTCATTTTCATTTTTTTTATAGTTTGGAAGTAACAAACGAGCATGCAGCCCACCTGCTGGTGGCTACTGCCGCCCATGGACATCTGTAATCAACCCTAGGTAAGATCAAAGTTTCACCTAAGGTTAGCCACAGATGCGTTTCTACCCCTGAGGACTAAGACGGAATGCCTCGAAATAGTATGTCTCCCTTACCACACCCACCAGAACATAACACTGCTGTTATTAGGCAAAAATAGGTCTGCTGTGTTATTAGGCAATAAGAGCTCTACCACCTTCAAAAGTTTTACGTGTAGCAGTTCATTTCTCTTTTAATTTTCTTTTCCAATAAACTGTACTTCGAGGTTTATAGCACGCATAGCTGGCGAGCCGCCAAAAATAGACGATAAGGAACTTTTTGTGGACATGAAACGTTACTGCATTTAGTTGATTGAGTGTTTTTGGCAGACATATTTCATAGTGGGTGCCGAAAGAGATACTATTTATCAAGTTTTTATTAAGTAATTGACATTCTTTTGAGTAGTTGGTAGGGCAATTCGTTCTAACTTAGTCATCAGAGTTGCGACACGTCCGTAACTGATATCAAATAATCGTGACAATCCTATATTTACTAAAATTACTATATAATCCGGAAGGTTTAGAACATAATTTGTAAAACCGTATTATAACGCGGTCCTGTATCCAACATTAACCCAATGAATCTCTTCATTTTCACTCTCTTCATTTCTAATAGAAAAAATATATATGTGCAAAAAAAAATATTCTATAAATCTATTCATTAAACTTATGTGTTGTTGATTTAGATAATTTTAACTTTAATAAACTTTATGCTACTAAAACTATATTAAAATATGTATATTATAATATATACATGTTCTCTTAACCTACGAAATTTCCCTCTAAATTATGCAGCATGCGTCTGAATACTGCAAATAAAATGGTTATTTTTTTTTGCATCCATAAAATTGTTACTGCGTCTCGTTGATTGAGCGTTTCTACAACTCCACATTGCCGGTTCCGACAGAAAAACTTTCGACATCATTATTTATTATAATTTTAAAATTTCCTTACTTTAACTTAAAATAAAAATTCTTCTACATTAAACTTTATCTCAGTAAGTCAGTATAAATATTTTTACGTAAATTTTACTAAGCTTTCAGGGAAAAATATGCTGAATCAGCCTAAGCTCCCGTAGTTTTTAAAATTCTTGTAAACTTGATCCATTATTTTTATCATTTTAAAAATTACTTTTTTATTTTGCTTACATTTGAGCATACCGTGAAGGAGTCTGGAAGTTAGTATAGCTTCGCAGTTTAGTGCACGAAATTCTATAATTTTACGTAACTATAAAATGACAAAATGATCCGTCTGGCGTGGTCAAGAGTAAGTAAGTGGGGCTTGTGATGACTAGTAACAACATACATACATTGATCCATTAATCCGCATAAAAGCATCGTAATTGAATACGCTCCGATACATAATCAATAGTAGGGAAAAATGGACATGAATATACAAAAACACATAGGCAAAATGAAAGAGACTTCAAGCTTCGCCCAGTATTAAGACACACGAGTCCAACAAGTGGGACATTTAAAAAATCAGTTTAAAAGGCTATTGACGTTACCACTGAGGCTTTATCTCCAAAGTAAAATTTTGACATTTTGTCGTATTTAACATTAATACCGATTAACAAAATACTAGGAAATTTCATTAATAATGCTCGCCAAACTGGCTTACGTCCAAAACTACAGACAATAGCAAAAAATTCTGCAGACGTACAGCTTTGCTGCGTTTTGTTGATTGAACCTATTTTGCACCATTTTTCATCGCTTTCATTCCAGTTCGACGAATATGACGTGTACATGCGAAAAAGCATTTCTGACACTTTTATTCGGTGAAGTGAAAAGGTTTAGGGCACCCTCACGTAGCCATATTTGCCCTTTAGCTTGTTGACCTTTAAGTTTAGTCAATTTAGGCAAGTCAGGTCAAATTTGGGTAAGCGTTTTGAAATTTTGGTGAAACTACATTTTCGATCTTCTTTTACTCGACCTTTATTAATTAGTTACATACTGCATTAATATGCTTTTAAACCCACGGATATTAAATTATACTCTTTATCATTTAGAAAGAAACAACGCTACACTTCAAAGGGCACAAACAATTTTATAACAGCAAACAGAATTATTCCGTAATATAATCCCAAAACAGTCTCTTAGCTCCAAGAGACTACCTTGAAGTGTATATTGACTATCTTGAAAATAACTGTTTACTAAGCTTGTTTATTCGGTTTAGTGGGTTTGTATGTGGCTTATGGAATGGAAATAAAGCTTTTGGTTTTTGTTTGATTTTTAAAAGTTATACTATATTGATGTACTAAATATTTGGTATCAGTATTGTTTATTTCCAGTGTATTGTTTAATTTAAAATTAACTCCACGTATATTCGAGTGTAATTCAATATTGCATTATTATTATTTATTTAATTAATAGTATTTATAAAGTAAGTAAACTTGGAGCAGTAATAGCCTACAGTGATAGACATAGGTTGAAACACGGCCTTTTTCTTTAGGATGAAGGAAAACATCGTGAGGAAACCACACCTGACAGTTCTATAAAAAAAGTTTTCTCAAAGGTATGTGAAGTCTACCAATTCGCACTTGACCAGCACAGTCTTAAACTCTCTCATTCTGAGAGAAGACCCGTATCCAGAAGTGGGACATTAATGGGTTTACGATGAGGAAACTTAAAATATTGTTCATGTTTAATAAAATTAATATGAGAACTATGTAAATTATACAGGAATATTGTTCGACCGGTATCACCGCCAAACGTATTTCTAGGGTAGACCAGTTCTTGCGTTTTGGTGGCAAGCTATTGTTTCTAGCCGACTATCATATACGGCGACCATCTTAGCTCTCTGTAGTAGCAAATCACCTGTCATTTCACGCATTTGAGATAGAGAAATAAAGTACAGCTGCTATATGAAGGTGCTCACTGATATCCATGGGCGGCAATGACCCATTACCATCAGATGGCTTGCATACTCATTAACCAAATGTGATGTCATAGTTAATCACATGCAATAGGTCCCTTGAGGACTAAATTAAAGCGAAATAAGTGTCCAGTCGGCACCTGGTAGTGAAGTGGTGTTTGGTACATGTCGGTCACTGGAGGTACACGGTAATATCTCAAAGTAACACAAAGGCCACGAGGAATCTGTACTTATTACTTATTTACGTATTACTTATTTATAATGTTTGTTTGTTTTTAACCGACTTCGAAAAGGAGATGGTCCTATGTTCGACTGTATGTATTTTTTTTTATGTATGTATGTTCATCGATTTTTCCCCCCATTTGTGGACCGATTCTCAAAATTCTTTTTTTATTCAAAAGAGTATACTCCTGAGCTGGTCCCATAGGCACCAAATTAGGAGCTGATTACGGGCTCTCAAGAAAATTGAGGGCAACCCTCAAATGTTGAAGGAATTAACAATGATTTTCATATATTTTCTAAAGATATTGACATTTGCATACAGTCGTTATCATCTCAAGACGCTAAGCTGATGAAGGAAGGTAGAACTCTTTAATATTAACCATTAAAAAAGCAGAAGAAATTAAACCTTTCTGTGAGGTATTTTTAAATACCTCTTCTGAAGTCGGCGTCGAACTCGTGGGACATAAGATTCGTCATCGTATACTAGCGAAATATGTTGAGCGCCGACTTTGGGACTATGTACGATATACTGTGTCTGTACTAACCCAACATATACTTAAATTATTTTCTACTTTTTGTGGCATAGAATCGGTTTCTATTTTTTTTTCTTATGTAGTAGCGGGGAAAACGGGGCAAAGCTAGTTATATTGCTACATCTGTTCACGCGCTTATTTATATGCCTAATTTCTTTCACTCAGCACAAGAGAAATGTATTCAAAAGCATAAAAAATAAACCAACCCGTGCAGGTAAAACAAATTCTGCTTTCAACGTTGAATGCAAACAATTGTACTTAGCGCTGAGAGCATTCATGACGTAATGGGGCATTATGAAATTAAATTGTTTTTCTTTTTTTTTTTTACTGCGCTTTTTGCTTTTTTAAAGGAAGTTTTTATGTAATTTGAAAATTTCAGAGAACGTGGTACAACCCCTTGTAGTTCAACTCCGGCAGCATCACCGATACACCCATAAACAGCAGATGCATAAATATGCTGATATTTTGGAGGTCTCTTTGTGGTTCGACTCCGGAAGCACCACCGCCACACCTATTTCTGCCTCATAACAGCAGTGTTAGTGGGCATATAACAAGGCATTAGTGGCCAGCCTCAGTTAAGATTTTGATCTTATCTGGGGTTTATGACAGATGTCCATGGTGGCAGTGTCCTCTTACCACCGTGTAGTCCGATAGAGTACCGTCAGATGGATTGTATGCTTGTCTCTTACTTCCGTCTTATAAAAGAATAGATTTATCTTACTAGTAATATATTATAGAGGCGAGAGTATTGTAAGGATAGATGAATGAACGAATGGTTGATACGATACACTTCAAGAGATGTAAATAAAATAAGACACAAAAACAGATTAAAGTCTAGAATGACACATATACTTGTCATCCTGGAAAAAACGTTCGTTTGCGGTAGGATCTGCGAACAGAGCAAGATTCTGCATAGTGACAGTTAAGGGGATACTGAATGATATGGGGAACTTTTTTCCAGAAAAACGCACGGTACCTATGGGAATGGGATTAAAATTGTATTTTGAACAGAATACACGTCGTACTTAAAATTTTTATGTTTCTTTAAAGTTCACGAACGTCAAAAAAGCTTGACCAATTTATATAATCGGTAACGAAAAAATTATAAAAAAGAAAATACTATCAAATGATTAAGGTAAAAAAAATCTGATATTTATATGTCATGTATTTTTTTACATGCGGGTGAGCCCAAGGACTCAGCTAGTAGTGCCATTTTATCATAGTTGTTACAGACGAGGAAACCTTTTGACATATTCGCTTCATAGAATCGAAATATACATTACTATTCACGGAATAATAATGTCAACGCTCAATATATAGTGAGCAATAGAGCAATACGATAACGTCGTAGTCGTGGTGAAGTTGATTGGAAATTGGCTCAGTATTATTCCGTAGAATACAAACACGAATTCTAATCTAGCAGGATTAGAATTCGTGTTTCTATTTACGGAATCACGATCAGAATTATTCGTGTTCGATTTTTGGACCATTTTATGGTGGTAGAACTCTTTGTGGTCAGACTGTGGAAGCACCACCATACCTATTTTTAACTTATAATAGTAGTGTTATGCATTGCTGTGTTCTGGTCTGAAGGATGTAATGAGGGAGATATATTATACTTACCCGAGGCGTTCCAACTTAGTCCTCAGTGGTAACGACGTATCTGTGGCTAACCACGGTTAAAACTCTAGTTTACTTGGTTACCTACTTGGTTACCTGGGGTCGATTACAGATGTCCATGGGTGGCAGTGATCACTTACCATCAGGTAGACTGCATGCTCCTTTGGTACATCCATATTACATAAAGAAAAAAATCATGATTCACCTTCGACGAAGGAAATGAAGACCAGTGAAATTGTTTATCAAATAATGAAACTTGACTCGGTACGTTATTATACTAATAGAATAGGTGGAAGGCATATTATGTCTGAATTTCTCTCACATAATAGTTCCTCTCTTCTCTACACTAGGGTAGCGAGAAAGAAGTGACGCCCCGGTATCACTTTTTTTTACTATTCACTTACGTTCCCTTAAAACATCATTTCAAAGTACATTACAAGGTATAGCCGAACACGATAACATAACGTGGAACATACTTTGCAATGTATGGGCAAAAACATACATTTGTTTTGATGAAACCAGAAAACTCGTTCTTAGGTCACCAGTTTTATGAAATATTCGATTTGAGCGTTACCAACAAGTATATGTGCATTCTAATAAGGCTAAATTAAAGGTGAAATAATCCATCGACTCCGGCGGCACCATCGCCACACCTTTTTCGATCTAATAATAGCAGTGTTAAGCGCTACTGTATTCTGGCTTGTGGTAAAAGAGACAGATACTTGGCCGGGGCTTCCGTAGCTCTGGGGTACTTTTTAAACATAAAGTTTAGATATTTCATCGTGGTTTCATTTTACTTTCGTGATTATATCTTCGTCGTGATTAGTGAGTCTCTTCGTGATTATGAAATAATCTTACAGAATAGCGCTTTAGTTATCAACCCACAGCTAACTAAATATACGGGTGTATATTTACCTTTATTTCCTTATTTCTCCTTATTTTCTGCTTACAAGCAATTGTTCCTTACAACAAATTGTTGAGCAAAGCTGTAAATAACATATTTATGCTTATTTTGTTTATTCAGGACTAATGAGTCTCCTTTGTTTTGGGCAAATCTAATGAATCGCTGACTTTGGGTTAAGGACATGTGGCGTATAGCAAATGAAGTGAATAAATATTTATAAGTATATGGTAAGGTTAGGTATTCTTACTAGTAAGTATATTCATAGAAAAATACAACTATCCACTACACCCTACAGCTGGATTTAGGCCAAGACAATGTTAGGATGGAAAATAAAGTAAATATAATACTTGTAAAAGTATAGTAAAGATAGAGATTATTCCTTATGAGAACAGTCTAACGAAAAATGTATTTCGAGTGCACTTCTGAGTTATATATTACAAAAAATGCGGCTAAGTGCGAGTCGGACTCGCAGGCGAAGGGTTCCGTAGCATTATCGTTAAATAAAGTTGAACAGTTTTCCAACTACCAACATAAGTTTGTTTTTATAGTGTTAGTATGTTACAAAGTTGTGTTATTCGGTTTTTGAAAAAGTGCTGTATCTCAAAAACTGTCGACCGTATTTTGTTCAAACCAATTTTCGTTGAAAAATTTCCTTGACATCTACAACATATGTTTTATCCAGATTTTTCACTCTCTTAGTTTTAAAGTTAGAGGGGAGGGGAACACATTTTACTGCATTGAAAAGGCTTATCCCTCAAACAATTGACTTTGAGAAACAATGGTTTTAGAAACCTCAATGTCAATTTGAAGACCTTTCTATACACACACACACGCGTAGGTAAGATGAACTTTTTTTTAGAGTTTCTGGTCCATGTATGGGGAGCCCTCCCTCAATTTATATATTTTTTATTTTTGTACATAATTCGGAAAGTGGTTTACAGAATACACTTACTTAGCAAGTTTCAACTCTTTAGTCTTAATATTTTCCGAACAAAGTGGTTGTGACATACAGACAGACGGACGGACAGACAGAAATGACGAATCTATAAGGGTTCTGATTTTTGCCATTTGGCTACTGAACCCTAAAAAGAGTGTAGGATTTTTTTTAAGTTACTCATCTTTTACTTCCATTTAAATCTCTCTAATTTGACGAGATAGAAGCATACTTATGTGGGATACTCTTAATCATTTATTTAGAGAATGTGATATATGAGCATATTACTTATACATAGATATAAATAAATAAATATTCCACTTTAAATGCATGCAAATAATGCAAATACAAATATTGTATAAAATATAGGAGCATAATTCATATAAAATATTTAATTTGAACTGCCATAAAGTATTTAGGTTATCTTAACCTTAACCCATTACTGTCCTACTGCTGGGACTTGCCATAGTTCACCGCGCCGGCCAAGTGCGAAATGGTACTTCATACACCTTAGACAACTTTTTTCATAGGTCTCCTAACAATGTTTTTCTTATTTAAATATTTTAGACTAGTATTGACCCGCGACCCTCAGACCTTGCTAGAACCATTACTTTTGCCGTCAAAGTTTCTTGCTGACCGTTTTCACTTTGCCGTAAAACTTTCTACATGACCAATTTTACGCAGTCAAATTTTGTTACTGAACTGTGTTTTATCCGTCAACTTTCTAAGACTGCTTCAGAATACAGCCCACTCTTATCTCAGGTAGCTACTATATGGCCGATCGCTGTTCTATGCCACACAATATGTGACATCGTAGTTCACTAATTGTAATCCCGGAATTCAATACCAATTTTATTAAAGAGCCGTCATCTTCGTTACATCTTAGTATTTCGAGGTTAATTGCCTGCTAAATTGATGTAATAAGGAATAGAATTAGGGTACACAGATTAATCTCCCACTAGTGCTTGTCAACGGTTTCTCCCCGCCACCGCAGTTTCGCCGTGACTACGATCAATGCTGGATCGATATATTTAAATTATTTAATCAATGAATCAATCGTTTATTTACATGAATATAGGTACAAAGATCTTACGTGTAATGAAACAGATTATGATCCATATTTTACTCGTCGAGACATGCAAAACACAACATGTATCGTAAATACACGTTAAATATTAATCTTGGTGTATAGTTCAAACTATTGCATATTTTTATTTTAAAATGTTTGAAACATCCACCGCATCTATAATGTTAGTTTGTAATTATTTATACATATAATACATTTCGTCTTCTTAATTGTATTTGAATTTGATTAGAATAAGCAAGATATTTGAATTATTATAATAAACATAATCACTTCCTGGTGCTAAACTGTTAATTAAAATACAAGCAGCTCCTAATGAAGGCGAATATAGTTGGCGTTTGCACGAAATTGTGTGCAAATTCGACTTGCGCATAGCTGCGCTTCGAATTACAGCTTTGGAGTGGAATGCTAGGGTTACCTTTCCTGCAAGTTTCTAGTTTTCTAGAAAATGACTGTCTTTTATAACATTTAAGTAGTAAATGAGTTTGCAGTTCACCCTTTATTAAGTGGACAGTGTTGCGAGATAGTAGAACGCGTATGGTTTAACTGGGAAAGAACTAACTACAAAGAACTATATTTTGAAGGTGGTAGAACTCTTTGTGGTTCGATTCCGGAAGCACCACCGCCACCCCTATTTCTGCCTAATAACAGCAGTGTTATGCGCTACTGTGTTCTGGTCTGAAGGATGTGGTAAGGGAGATATACTTTTCGAGGCATTCCATCTCAGTCCTCAAGGGTAGCAACGCATCTGTGGCTAATCTTAGGTGAGATTTTGATCTTACCTAGGGTTGATTATAGATGTCCATGGGCGGCAGTAGCCACTTATCATCAGGTGGACTGCATGCTCGTTTGCTACTCTCATACTAAAAAAAAAAAAACTATCGCCACACTTATCTCTACCGTAAAGCAGTTCTTACGTTTTGGTGGAAGGGTCCCGGCTCACTTTCATATAATCTTTACCTACAGGAGTAGCAACGCAACTGCGATTGACTTCAGATAGAACTCCTGTTCTATATGAACCCCTGTTCTATAGCGACAGTGCACATTTACCGTCAGGTAAGCTTGTTTGCTACTTCCATCCTATTAAACTACAGTGTCACCCTCGTTACACTTCTCCTGTCTTTCTTTGTATCATAAGTGGTGAGGCCACGGGCACGCTTTTGTGTCTTTCTGCGGTCTGGCTGGTGTTGAATCTTATGAAATCACCTCCTTTGTTCTGAGTTCTTTTATCAGTTGTTTTTGACAGAGATTAGTCGCTGTCTTTCTCCAGCACCTTGGAATTGAACCCTTGAAACCCCAGTTGAAAGAATGTTTAACCCTCTTAAGGGTTGACTTTTCAAAAACAATGAAATAAATCTTTCATAATATATAACCACAAAGCTAAATACTAAGTTTCATTGAGCTTGCATCAAAATTGACGGATTTCCATACAAAGTATCATCGCTTATTCAACCCTTTTAGAGGTGTAATATCAGAAAATCCATTCTTAGCTGACGTCTACGTTATAAAAGGAACATCTTGTCAAAATTTCATGCTTCTACCTTCAGTAGTTTAGGCTCTGGGATGTTTAGTCAGTAGGTGAGTGAGTGAGTGAGCATCCTTTCGCTTTAAATTAGTGATATATAAAAAGCGTCTTGGAAACTGATAGCTATCAAAATTTTGGAGTAATCTATAGCATCTCTAGTTCTGTAGTATCTGTAACTACGAACGAAGACTATTTCAGTTAAACCGAATGACCTGCAAACCAAACTTTAAATTGCTAATCGTGTGTGGTAAAGATCGAACATTAATAACACTGTGGCATGTCAATAATGTCTGCTAGTCACCAAAGATAATAAAAATATATGTCGGAAACGGACATTAGTTTGGACGGTAAACGAAACGCAGCACGAGTTCTGACAGATGGCAGCACCGTCGCGATGACGTCGATCGACACTCTGATAACTTCGTGCTACAATAGAGTTTAGGTCGGGCGGTACGCGTGAACGGCGCTCAGTTTTCCATTCTGCCGTAGCGTCGTGAAGAGCGGTACCTCCACTCTAAGAACTGTTAATCGTTTCGTTTGCTCGCTGTGGTTTATATTGTTCTAAATTGTTAACGTAATGAAAGTGGTTAAAGATTATTTCCTGTATCTCTTTGCTCGATTACCCACGTAAACGCACACGTAATTTTCGAAGAGGGACCTAATAATTATGACGATCCGACATATGTATATATTGTTGTGGATGGAGTTTTTTTTTCAGATTACAAGCATAAGATTTAGATATTCTTAATGATTTTTTACCTAGGTAATGTTTTTTTTTATAAAATCGGTTATATTTGGGGAACGGAATCTTCTCGGAAATTCCTCATTAATCAATTTTCCACAGGTAAGAGGATTGTCGTCCATCCATTCGTCGCGTATTAATTGATGTCGGTACAAAAGTAATTTGAACTTTCTACAGATTTAAACTTTTTCTCATCTGTCGTTCGTAAATTAATTCCGTTCTTCCGGATAACAGGCTACCTGTTTTATCAATTCCGAGGCACATGTGCTGCAAATTGAAAAACTTCCCCAATTTTACGAACGACTTTGTTGCGAGTATTTTCCAAAAAAAAACAATTCCTTTTACGACGCGAGACGAACCGTGTTTGATATTCTGGACACGGGAAGACGAGGATGAGGATATGGATACGGATATCAGGTATCATTTAAGATTAAAAATGAGCTAATTATTTATTCTCATTAGTAGAACATTATTGGTTAATATACAGTAGAGTCAGTCAATGTAGTTAATATTCCATCTACACATTTTGATTATTTCTCGTGCTTTCGGATAACATCCCATACGAGAATTTCATGTATGGTATTTGGGTACTGTAATACATATGTATGGTATGTCATCGTCTTCATCAATATTGTCTCTCAACCGTGGGCAACCCGTGTCTCCTCTCAGATGAAAGGGGTTTGAGACATAGTCCACTGCGCTGGCTAAGTATGTATTTGTATATTCATACATCCTTCAGTACCTAATATTTTTCAAGAATTTTTAGGTATGTAGATTTCCTTACGATATTTCCTTAACTGTTTTAAGCAAGATAATTAATTTCTAATACGCGTATAAATTTAATTTCTGCGAGCTAATAAGCACCTGGGATTCAAACCCTATACCCCTTAATGAGAGGCCAAGTTTCAAACTACTTGGTTATCACCGCTATTTACTACAACCATGCAATACATAAACCCAACCACCTAAACTCAAACAGAAATTTAAACCACCATAATTATTGGAGTATAAAAATAATTTGAACATTCACGAGATTTAAACTTTCTTATCTATCGCCCGTAAATTAATTCCACTGATTCAGATAACAGGTTAAGTACCTGTTATAACAGTTCGGAGGCACAAGTTGATATAAAAATTTGATTTTTTATTTGAAAGTTTGATTTGAGCTCCAAATTGAAAATTCTTTTTACGGAAAAAATACAATTATTTTTAAATATTCTAGATACGAATTGATAAAGAGAATTATTATGAATCTTTCAACAAAGTACTCGATGATTTTGGGAAGGAGGACGGTCTGTATGGACGAAACAGATACTAAACACCCGAAGATGGGGTATGAGCGTTGATCTTACGGTCTGTGCCCGACATGGATACCGCTAGATGACTCCAGTTATGTTTACTAATAGGAGTTTATTACGACTCCTCAAAACGCCGTTTACGCTCATTTTGTCTTTACAGTTTACTTTCCCGTTACAGTACAAATGCTCGAAGTAAACAGAGGTAAACATCTCTTATATTCAATATTACATGGAGTAATAAATTGCCGATCATGAGATCGCCGATTATTTCTAATTAATATAAAACGGCCTGCCATGTGGCGGGCAGTTGCATTTAATCCGCGTCCATGTAACATTTAATATAAAAAAGCGAGGGAAAGTTTTTCTGTGAAAGCTAATAAACTTCTATATAGTGACAGTCAGCGTTTTTTTTAAAGACAATCCGGGGCTGCCGCGTAACAGATCGTTTTGTTCGAAACGGAATAAACTTCTAAAATATTATTCTATATTATCGGATGATTATCCCGCAGTCCTCTACGTAGACTCTACATAGCATAGAGGGTACAGATTGCTGGTAATATTTAAGACTGATCGTTACATACTTCATGATTATCATAATTCAAATAAACCACTTCTTGAAACATCAATGATTTATTACTGTGGCAAATTACATCATTAGCCTGGCAGGTGTTTTTAACATTACAAACAACTGTTGTATCTTATGACGGCGCGGATTTTATGAGACCGTCGGTTTTATATATCAGGTATTAGGACTACCGACGAACCTTATTGAAATGAAATATGTGTAACAGCCAATAGAACAAGTTCCGCACTCGCTCCGCCATGATCCCTTTACGTGACTCGAAACAGAAGTGAATAGAACACCTTTTGAAATGATTCAACTGAGGTGTATAAAAAGTAAAAGAAACTATTATCTACCTTTTTTATACAAAAAATCCACAAGAAGTTTCCTTCCAGTCCGTAAATCATATATAGACGACCCGCGTGGCGGAGGGGTCACAATACTGGTCTGCCACGCAGTGGGTCCCGGGTTCGATCCCCGGCCAGACAGACATCTGAATGATGAGTTTAGATTTCTGTTCTGGGTCTGGGTGTTTGTGTATTCGTCTTTGTGTGTCCACGGCACCCACGACACAGGAGGAAATCCTACTGTGGGGCTATGAGTGTAGAAAGCGTTTATGTTTATGTTTACGTTTATTTGGGATATAAGGAGACACTTTTGATGGAGAGGTAACTATAGCGGTCTGACGCGGAGTGGGTTCCGGGTTCGATCTCCAGCCAGACAGACACATGAATGATGAGTCGAGATTTTGTTCTGGGTCTGGGTGTTTGTGTATTCGTTTTCGTGTGTGTATGGTACCCACGACACAGGAGATTTCATAGTGTAAGGCTATGAGTAATACTAATGCTATGAGTAGTACTAACTTAATACTCAGAAGTATCGTATAAATTTAAATTGTTTTTTTTCGCAATGTAGGATAACTGTGGTTTGACTGGAAAGCTTACACCACCTCTCTATTTTCTATCCTAGTATATCGCAGATGGAAGATTACAGATTTATAACATCTCTTACAAGAAGTTCTATCAAAACCTAGTACAAATTTACGCTCTGGCATTATATTGGTTCCTTGTAGTATTTTTATAAGAGAATGTTCATTTCCTTGGCAATAAGGCGACTTGTATTCCTCTTATGAACTAAATAAACAATTCCTCTTATGAAGCGTAAACATTAACACTGCTTTATTTTTTGTAGTAAGGAATGATATCTGCCTGGTCTATTAATTTGTTTAAACGCAAGAGCAGAGAAAACATTTTAATAAATAGAAAATAAACAGAGTTTAAATAGTATTTTTACTATATATGCAAATGAGGAGTGGTGGAGCTTATGTAGGATTTTATCTTATCTGGGGTTCATTACGAGTTTCAATGGGTGGCAGTGGCTACTGCCACCCATTGTGGCTGTGTAAGTGGCTACTTACTATTGCATGCTCATTTGTATATATAATAAAAATACTAAATTAATTAATATCATTATGAACAAATGTGTTTAATGGTGTTACTAGTTTGCCTTTTGAAGGGTTTCCCCTCGAGAACAAAAAAATGGCAATGGTTGAAGTCCAACTACAAAAGGTATTACAACCCTTAAATGATTATTTCTTTCGGTTTATTTTCTTATTTGAATTTGAAGGGAATTTGTGTGTGGTGATGACTACATAACAGTCAGATGAGCTACCAGCTTCATGAGTAATTAAAACATTGAATAATAATATAACTAAATATAGTTTATACAGAATCAATGAGGATCGACAATTTTTATGTTGTTTTTCCTTAATATCGCTTACCAAATGGTAGGAATATCATGTTAAAATTTTTCTAGATAGGCCGCTTATAAAAAGTCTCAATGTGCTAACAAATATCTGTTTATTTTGCCTCAAATGTAACGTAATCTTATTTAATAAATTTCCTCTCGGTGCTGTGGGACGTAAATGGTTCGCATTCGAACCGTCTACGGATTTGATGTTCTATAAATAAGTCGGTTTTAGACTGGAAACATGGTGTAAGATAAAATGTTTTTCCCCAAAATATAATTCTTTTTTTATCAATATTATGATAAACGTATATGTTTATCAGAATATTATCATTATGTAGACTTAGAGTATTGATTATTTATTTATTCAATTTCTTATGAGACGACCTCATATAAGATCTGAGAGAAGATATTAGACGATATTCATCCTCGGTCGTGGCGACGAATCTGTGATTGACTCAGATTCAACCCTAGTTTTATATGAAGTTACTTACAGAGTTCATTGGGTAGTGGTGACCGCATACCATATATTGGACTGTGTGCTCGTTATCACTCTCGTGGACTTCATGCTCATTTGCCACTCGTATAAAAACTAATTGTTAGCAATCAAAAACACAATTCAATAGTGTTAGTAGTTATTTAATTTATTAGTACTCAATATAATGTTCAGATTAAAGAAGTATGCAATTCTATTAGAAACGTATTTCTTAAAAAAACTTTAGCTGATCAACAGATTTTGTCAATACGAACCACACAATCGACTATGAAATCATTTATGAACAATATGTATATATATTTTTTTGTATTAGTTATTTTGAAAAAAACTGTGTCACGTGGTATTAGCTTCTAATAAGTCCAATTCTTCTCTTGCCGAGGATGTAGAAGGCTACTAAGTAATAAAATAGGTTGGCGATACAGGAGATTGGCGATAAGCATAGCCAAAACCCGTTTAGGAAAAGCCTTTTTTCAGCAGTAGACCTCTAAAGCTTATGGATGGATATATTCCAAAAAATATTATTACATGTCCATTGTTGGGAACGACTCTCTCCCGACAACTCGGACAGATTATCATTATGTACCTATATTTACACAAGGCTTCTGGCCTATTACTCTTAGAGCAGATTTGTTATTTTGCACTAAATATTAGTCAAATATTTTTTGCAAGAAAAAAGCTTTTAAGCTTTCCATCGCCTTGTTTTTGGATCATTACTTCGATCTCATCTTTAGAATTATATCAATAACACTCGGGTTTCTTAGAATATACCGAAAAGTTTCGTTTAGTTTAAGCTTCGACTGTTTTTATTAGAAGTCCGTCATATTATACTGCAGAATACTAATCGTTCGACTTCAAAGGCTTTACCATATTCATTTCTACCATATGAAAGTAGTAAAGACTTGCTATGTTCTGGTTTTACGGGTTTTGTAAAGGATATATACTTATTACTACATACAGGTCCAATTTAATCCTCACGGGCACCTAATCACTAACTTGGAGCGCCGCGATTACTACTGAAAAGTATCTATTGCCGGCCTTATAACTCTAATATTACATAGTTACAGATTCCATGGGAGGCAAAGGCCACTTTTCATCAGATGGGCATACAATAAAAACTAAAGATTACTTGACCCGAAATGTACTAGA
>MOOZ01000025.1:4323-18926 GCA_002930495.1 Cecropterus lyciades | reverse complement strand
CACTGCTGTTATTAGTCAGGAATAGGTGTGGCGGTGGTGCTTCCGGAGTCGAACCACAACAGATCAAACGTTCAATATGAAAATGAGGTGGTGTGTTTGTTACTCAATAATAACGCACTGGTTCGATTTACATGAAATTTTGAATGGATGTAGTTTATTCACCCGGTCAACTTATAGGCTCCTTTTAATTTCGATATTTTGCACTATTTAACGACTCGCATGGCGGAGCGGTCACCATACCGGTCTGACACGCAGTGGGACCCGGGTTCGATCCTTGGCCAGACAGACATCTGAATGATGAGTTTAGATTTATGTTCTGGGTCTGGGTGTTTGTGTATTCGTCTTTGTGTGTCCACCCACACATGGCACCCACGACACAGGAGAAAATAAAACTGTGGGGCTATAAGTGTAGAAAGCGTTTTATGAGCGTAGAAAGCGTTTATTTAAAGATGGCGACTATTTTTATGTCCCATAGCGAAGCACGACTACTATAGCTAGTAATATAATTTCAGGACAACGATGATAAAAGATTGCTTACAAGAATTGGAAGGGATGCACACAGCTTTATGCGAGACAAGGACAGACGGTCAAATCGATGAGAAAGAGGGAGACAAAATTGTTGATTATACCAGTGGTTTAATACCAGGAGTGAAAGCAAGGATATATAAACCACTGTTAGAGCGGCCGACATGTCGTAAGTATAACGTTTTACCCGATTACGTCATAAGGAGGGTAATGTTTTTGTTTTGCCAGCGCTACAGTTCAAATGGCTTGACGGATTGTGACATATGACATGAGCGTGCTTATGTATGTGTGTATGTATGTATTTATACATGTTTGTTGTATGTGCGTCCATTTCTTTACACGCACGCGCTACTATATATTTTAATACTATATATTACTATTTTGACTGAAAACTGAAATGAGCAATATATTTTTAAAATCACGAAATAATGGAGTTTACTCCTTAAGAATCGATTTTCATATAAGGCGCCCGGTATGAGAAAAATATGAGTAAAATCTAGTGATCGAATGACCTCGTTACGTTTTTGGTGCGCAATGTCGTCGCATAGATCGCGCTGTTTACAACAATTCAATATTACTTCAAGTTTTCTCATCTGTCGCATAGATGGCGCTGTTTTTAATAATTGAAACTTATTTAATGTAATTTTATTGTGCCTGTTTAGACAATCGTACTTAAGAAGTAAACTCCAGTGGTGGTAATTATGGTCAATTTTTCTGTAATGTTTGTTTGTAACCGCTTGCAGAGCCTTATAATATATTATAATTTATATTTTAATATACTTCATGATTGTAGTGACTGTTTCGCTTTTAAGTTTAAGCAGTCGGGTCTTCTTTATTTTTATGATAATATGTTTTTATATATATTTAAATGTTATATGATGCTCTATTACAGATAGTCTCGAAGAAAAAATTGAATATCAAAAACGGAAGCGACGATATGAATAAGAAGAAATCAAATAAATAAATAAGCTAAGGAAGCTGGAACTACTTGTATTTATAAGTGTGTGTTGTAATAAATTTATTTATTTGAAGATGATTTTTTGTTTGATTTTACTGCTAAGTTTTATATCATGGGGGTCTGTTGAAGAAAGATCTTTCCTTCAAAGTCGGCCATGTATTGGCGACACCTCTGGTGTTGCAAATGTCTATCGGCGACGGTGACTACTTTCCATCAGGTAGTCTGCCGGCCTTATCGCTAGATTTAAGCAATTAAATAAATAAAAATGGAATAACCAGATTTATCACGCGACTATACACTCATACATTGTAACATCTATACATATAAATTGAAGTGTCTGTTTGTAATATCAAAATAACAGCTTTTTACCAAATGCATATGGAAGTATATACGATACTGATGACAAAACATCAGGTACTAAAATTTTTGTCTGTCTGTTTGTTCTGGGTAATCTCTGAAACAACTAGGCCGATTTTGAAGGGACTTTCACTGTTGGATAGCTGATGTCATAAAGCATAACTTAGGCTACTTTTATTTTAGAAAATGTAAACCTAAAAAACCGCACGCGCTCTACGCGCACGTATATGTAACTATGTCAAATTAAATTTTTTAAACGTGGGTATAACTGCGTGGCTCGCAAGTTGTAAAATAATAAAAAAACAACTATTATTTTGACCCATTGGGGGATAGAATTTAATAAAACAATGTTAATATGACACAAATGATGAAAACCAAAATATGTATACTTTGTATATTATTGTTTTAAATTAGTTTTTGTGCTTACAACTAAGCCGTCTAATATCTATTCTGTCTATTTCTATTTCCGTCTATTTCTGTACACACTAAATTCCGTGATATTTCACGTTAAGAAGTTTGCATCACGAAAAGTTTGCATCAATTTTATAACCGCTTTAATCCGAAAGAAATTCATAATAAATACTCTAGCAGAATAGAATTACATTTTTGTAAATGATATCGTTCCATCAGTGGAGTCACCTGTTCCAAGTTTAAATTCAAACAGCGCCATCTCTTGACGTACAACTGACTTCATGGCGTTATATTAGATTTTTTAACGTTATATTAGAAAGAGACAAACGTATAGTTATTGCTCTGATTCCAACTGAATATATTTTTATCTCACTCGCACGCTAGAACCGAATCTTTTTGTTCACTCGCACACGTTTAAAGCGAGAGAATTTAAAAGTATAATTGTTTACCTCTTTCAAGTTATACAACCCTGGTACATTTGAGATGCATATATTGCATAAATTTTATGATCAAGTTTACAATAATGATTTGTTAATATCCCGCTACTCACGAAGAGATGTCGCTACATGTATCATCGATTTTCGATAATTACTCAAATTTGAAAAAGTCTGAAAGAATACAGTCGCTCCAAATGAGCAAAATATTTTTAAAATCACGAAATATTGGAGTTTACTTTTAAGAATATTTTCATATAAGGCGCCCGGTATGAGAAAAATATGAGGAGTGAAGAGGAGTGAGAATCTAGTGATTGCAACCTATTGTGCGCACCTTTCCCTCTTTCATCCGTCGCATAGATGTTTACAACAATTGTTTATTACTTCAAGTCTTCTCATCTGTCGCATAGATGGCGCTGTTTACAACAATAGAAACTTACTTCAAGTTTTTTCACCTGTCGCATAGATGGCGCTGTTTACAACAATTGAATATTACTTCAAGTTACCTCTTTTAAGTTATATAACCCTATATAATTGGAGATGAATATATTGCATAAATTTTGTGATGGGGGGGGCACGGTAGTGCCCCCACCAAGTCGAGCGCGAAGCAAACACTGCCGTACCATCCTTTACTGGAACCATTTCGCCGCATTTTCAAGCCCCTATTTGAGAACCACTGGATAAGCCCAGAACGCAAAAATTTTCGTCATGCAGTAATCTATAATCACATACTTAAAACCCAAAATTTCAAGTCTGTAAGGTCATTTAGTTTCGAAGTTAAGCGAAAGCAAAGTTTCGCATTTATGACACTCATTCACTCATGATCATCAAAATAGAACTAGTACTTCCCATAAACTCAGAGAACTGAAATTTGGTACAGAGTTAGGGTTTAATGACCACATAAAGGGAGAACTATAAAAACTAGGATAATCGAAGATCTGGAATACATGGTGACTCTGATTAGAAAACACAAGAGTTCAACCAAACTATTAGAGATCGACATACCGCCTTTACAAAAAATATTGAACTTGGTGGGCCGCTTCATTTGATGTCAAAAACGAAGATCTGAAGTATCTGATTAAGTACCCTCAGCTGGTCTTAGCTGTATAAGAGATATGGTAATGCCCTCTTCTACTATTGGTACATAATAAAATCTACTGTCATTGCAAAAATACGCTGGATTTTGATTAAAAGAAGAAAAAATGAAGAAAAAAACATTGAAAAGAAAAGAAAGATTTGTAATAATAAAAACACTACTCCTAAAAAGAAAAAAACTGTGTCAAATAAGAAAATCAAATAAAATAAATCAATAAGCCCACGTTTCTTCTTGTTTATCTCTAAAAAGTAATGAAATCTAGACAAAGTCGTGCCAAGTCTTAAGATTCGTTACTGCGATTTCTTTATTATTAAAGTTAATGTTGTGTGACTTGGCCGTTGACTTGTACCCACTAACGTATAAAAAATGTTTAGTCTACTCTTATCCAGAGTCCCATCAAAAACATTCTGTAAAAAACTAGCAATTATATTGTCCGCGTATTGAGTCACAATACTGGATAAGACTTAAGACTCAACATTCTTTATACGCTAGTGGGTACAAATCAATGGCCAAGTCACACAACATGCATTGGTACCCAATACCTAAACCATTTAATGCTTAAGGATACAAGAGCAATTCTAAGAAGAGATGATTGATGAAAAACTTGATCTTTAATTCCTAGGCTTTCATGCAAAGTGGGTACTGCCTACCTAAACTATACGTGAAAGCTACTTGGCCTTAGCGTACGTGTTATAAGTTTTTTGAGCAGAGACATGATTAAAAATTTGACCTTCAACTCTAAAACCGTCATAATGTAGGTGTACAAATTGCTTAAAACATAGAAGTTTGACATTTGTTGCTTACATATTTTTAATAGGTTCCTACGCAGAGACGTGATAAAAATTTTGACTCTAAATATCTTACACCCTAATGATGCAGGAGTACTGTCTATGGCTAAGGATTAGGTTGAGCTGTAGCGTTTAATATAGGACGGATTAGGTTGGGAAGGAAAATTAAAGAAAATTTAAAACTAAGCGAGCGGTAACGCCCTAACGCGCTAACGCAAGCGGGTGCGTCCAATTCATATAAATTCAGACACTTCATAAAAGTTCTATAAGTTATGGATTACATTTAATTTGACATCTATGTTAGAAGTTGAATTCGCGGTATAATAACGTTTCAGTTTATGCTTGCGTCTAAATTTATATTTACGAAGCAAGAAATACTAATATTATACGAATACAAACATAGGTGTATCGTCACAAAAAAAGCGTGATTTTTTTTTTAACAAAAAATAGAATCCGACTTCAGAACTATGTACTGTATGTGTACTAACTCAACATATACTTAAATTATTTTCTACTCTTTTGTGGTATAGAAGTCGGTTTCTATTTTTTGTTAGGTTTTTTTAAAGAAGGAATGAATTAAACCCTATTTATTTAGAAATGTCTCCAACATTCCGTGCTACAACAGCGTAGAGCATACTTTCAAGCTTTTCATACGGATTTTTTCTGTATTAACAGTGTTTCTTGATGTGAGCGTTACCACTTATGAGCTCAAAAAACGTACATTTCGGGCAAGGACCCAGAGACAAATGGTGAGCGTTGAAGTAAAGGATCGTTGGTTGATTTGTTACCCTGATAAATCTATTTCTGTTTACTGGAGCTAGCTTTCGTTACCCATGAAATAAACAAGATGTTAAAAAAGTACAAAGTAATACAAAGTAAAAAGACAAACCCGCTGAGTTTCTTGCCGTATTCAGTTAAGGTTGTAACTCCGGTGGTAGTGTAAGAAAATATTGTAACTGACAATCTGTAAGTGCTCTCGTAGGGGTATACAAAATAAAAATATTTTATTTTATTTGTTTTCTGATAGTTGGGAATAACCTCTAGTTTGTAACCTCTCTGTGGCTCGTGTCTACGTCATAAGCTCTTGTAATATTGAATGGTGAACTACGTAGTCGGCTCACGTATGGGTCTATTCGCTGATTATACGATAATTCGGTAAAAAGGCGGTGTTGTCTTCGAAATAAATGGAAGGTCGGCGGAAAATCCAGTTATTTCTGAAATATCCCTCCTAATAGTAGTCACGAATGGACTATACCTATATAGTATAGTATAGACAACAATTCGATTAGAAGAGGCGAGAAGAAGTGGGGGGGGGGATAGGCTCGGAAATTTTGTCACCACTTGAGGTATGTTCATTTGCCACAAACCAACATATTCCAAAAAAGGAGGAGGTGACTTAACCCTTTAGACCTTTTCCCCCGGATCCGTCACTGCTGTAATATAAGAAAGGCCGTAGCCAGTATCTCAGCGGAGAATAAGTGCTAACGAGCATGCCGTCCACATGATGGTAAGTGTCTCACTGCCGCCCATAGACACCTGTCGCAACTACATATTAAACAGGTGTTCTATCTGAAGTCAAACACGATTGGCTTGTTATTCTCGAGGACTAAGATGGTTGCTTCATATAAAAATGATCCGGCTGCAGCAACTGCATATAAGTCGGTTGCAACAACCGCATAGGTATCGCTACTTTGCATGAAGAACCGCACAATTCAAATTTCATCAATTTTTAGTTTAGATATAGTTTTATCCTTATTTTATTACTAACAGACTCGTGTCCACTTCGTTGGGCATTAAAAAAATGAGTGTACTTACTCGTACGTACGTAGTATCTTTCTCCCTCTCCCTTTCCCTCTTTCCCCTTTCCCCTATGACCTTTCCCACATTCCCCCTTTCCCCCCTTTCCATGTTTTTTCTTTTCTCCCTTTTTCCTCTCCCCTTTCCTCCGTTCTTTCAAGTTGGACCAAACTGCACACGGTGTGCAAATTTGATTGAAATCAGTTCAGCAGTTCAAGAGTTTACCCCGGACAAACAACGTGACACGTAATTTATATATATTAAGATATTAGAATTGAAAACTTGGTGCTCTAACTCCACTCTGGCCTTTTAATTATTATTATTATTTATTATGCATTCATTGAAAAGATAAAAACAAAAAGCATTGTTTAATCATTACCTGGCACTTCTGTAATTTTTTTGTGCTGTGTTATGCAAAGCTACGATAAATATTGTAGAATTCCAAGTAGGCACTCGAAATTCTATCGAACGCTCTAAAAATATACTTGCTCTATTTCGGAAATAGCACTCTTATAAATAGAAAGTAATATATATTTATAAAAGTATATTTCGGTGTATCTACTAATTTCGTTAATGACGTGGTCGAAGACGTCACTGATATAGGTCATGTTATTAAAAAACTTATATTAAGAATTGACGTAATACGAGAATTAATAATTTAACCGGTCAGAGATATGTGATACCTATTCCCTTAGAACGAGTTTCATAGGGTACCCAAAGGGTAAAAATGGGACGTTTGTATCAAAATAGTAATATGAAAGTGTTATAATTTATTTCTAAAATGATCTATTTTGCAGCTTCATTTTGACACTCATATTGTTACAATAGTAAAAAAAGATTATTTCCTCTTTTTTCAGTTGACAGGCGCCATATTTCAAAATTATATAGATACGTCATATGATACGTAAAGAAACGGACATACATACAAATATACACACACGCTCAAAAACATTACCTAACTTCTGACGCAGTCGAGTTGTTTGAATTGTAAACTAAGATTCTAGTGAAAAATAAAGACACTTCATTAAAGACATTTCATTTCTCAAAAATGCCGCTAATATTCGATGTATTTTTATACTCGTAGATAATACATATATTCTACTTGAATAAAATATATTTGTTTATTTTATCTTCACTTTAAGTAATTTGCAATTAAATATAATGTTCAAATTGTAGATGTCACCTTTAATAACTTCATGATAAACTGACAGATAAATAGATTTTCTCACGATGTTTTCCTTCATCGTTCAAGTAAGTTATAATTAATCTATATCTATTCTTATATACAAAAATGAGATGGTGTGTGTCTGTGTGTTACTCAATCACGCAAGAACCACTGGTTTGATTTACATGAAATTTTGCATGGATGTAGCTTATTTAACTGGTTGCTACTTTTGATTTCGACATTTTTCGCTATTTAAAAATGGGGAATATTGTAGTGACGTCATTACATCCTTTGGTTACAGACTTTCATATTTTCATTAAATGGAACGTCAACGGTGGTAGAACTCTTTGTGGTTCCACTCTGCAAGCACCACCGTACACCTATTTCTGCCTAATAACAGCAGTATAAAGCGCTGTTGCGTTCTGGTCTGAAGGGTGTGAGGAAGACATACTTTCCGAGGCATTCCATCTTAGTCTTCAGGGATACAACGCATCGTGGCTAACCTTAGGTGATACTTTGATCTTACCTAGGGTTGATTACAGATTTCCATTCCACTTACCATCAAGTGGGCTATATGCCCATTTGCCACTTCCATACTATAAAAAAGGACGCTAAAAATAGCAAAATTTTGATGGCATATACGAAATTAATATTTAATTTTCTATCCGGGAGGTCCCTATCACTTTTCATGTATCTCCAAAGATTAGCGAGTATAATCAAATTTTTTTGTTACCTACCGAAGCACGGATATTTCAGCTTGTTTATTATATAAGTACCATGTGATTTGCTAAATTCCGAAGTGCGAATTCGTATTTGCATTTGTCAATAATAAAATCATTATAGTTACTTTTACGGACGAGGTAAGAAAATATTCAATTTTATCCTTAAACTAGTTGCGCCCCACCGTTTCACCCGCGTATTAGTTACTACAAAGAAAACTAATTTATGTAATTATTTGGATAAGAATAAATATTATATTTATAAAAAAAACTTCGCAAATAATGCATTATTTTGGAAGAAATTTGGTTAGCATATGAAAGGGTACTGTGAGTTTATCTGAAAAGATAGACATATGCTGTCGCTGACTATTTTTAGAGCTTTTAAAGGGGATCAATTCTGGCATACATAATTTTTACGAAACTTTAACCGTTTACGCAGCGCATGCAGCGGAAGCTCTCATTGGAAAAAAAACCCCGATTTTGAAACATAATTCATTGGTGCTCCGCTCCTGCTGGTCTTAGCGTGATGATATATAGCCTATAGCCTTCAATTTTTCAAATCGGACCAGTAGTTCCTGAGATTAGCGCGTTCAAACAAACAAACTCTTCAGCTTTATAATATTAGTATAGATAATACAAAAATTTTCCGTGTAGTCTGGATGAGCATCACTACCTCTCTTACTGTGAATGTCGTAACGTCAAGTTGGGTGTCTTTGAATTATTATCTCAGATTTTTTCAAATATAAAAGAATGGAATAACCTTCTTATACGTTTTATTGATTTATAGTGTCCCTTCATATCGAAATTTTGAATTTTTTACAATATTTCCGAGTAATTAGAAAAATATTAGAGAAAATTGGACTTTTAGAGCATTTAAAGTTTTGGATATCTTTGAACGGAATTATTTTGGATAGCAAAAATCCTTGAATTTCGACAACTTCAATATCATGGGTTACATTCAACTATTATTCTGAAAAATGATAGAAGTATGAAACCAGTCTTATTCAAAGTTACCCAACTTGACTGTAGCCGTGTAAGCGTTGCCGTGTTCTGGTCTAAAGAGTGTGATAAGAAAGACATACTTATCGGAGGCGTTCCAATTTTTTCCCAGAGGTAGCAACGCATGTGGCCAACCTCAGGCAAGATTGATCTTATTTGGGGTTGACTACAGATGTCCATGGGTAGTGGCCACTTACCATCAGATGGCCTGCATGCTCGTTTGCTACTTCTATATTAAAAATAGCCATCACGGGACGCCTGGAAGGTGTGAAACATCGTTTTCGTACAAGTAATGTGTATAAAAGACGAGATTACGATAGGAATTAGGTATATAGCGTAATGCAAATAACGCCATCTACGAACAGTACCCCGCACTAAGTCGAACTAACACCGCAGCCCGCTTAGTTTTGTTCGATACTTAATAGTTCCGACAATGTATAACAGATGGCGCTATAATAAATATGGCGTAGCGATCACCACGTCTACAATCTGGTTTTCGTGGGCCTATAGATGTTTCTCATCAAAAGTAAAAGTTGGGCAGCATCTTCCTGCGAACATTAACACCCATTGCAGTCACCAACACGCATATTAGACGCGGTGACTTCAATGGAGGTATATATCCTACAAAAAGCCCGATAAAGTGAAACCTATTTACAATCGTTGTGATTTGAAACTCGATAAAACAAATGCGTTACTAAAGCAGTTGTTAACGCTACAACTAGATGGCGCTGTACTGTCTGAATCACGATAACGATGTTACTACGTAGCTTGTACTAGCGCTCAAGTTTGGGCTGCAGTGATTACTTAATTGATTTTTGAAAATGTTTCGCTTCTGCCGTGTGTGAATTTACACAAATAAACTTTTTTATCCTTACAAGAGTCATAGACTCTTATAATCTTATTTTTATAGCTAAGACATGTCCTACTTAGATTCTAAGTAGTCAATCGTGTAACAAATATCAACAATCCCAAATACCACAGCTGTGTAGTCTGTAGACTTGTAAACTTAAAGTCATCAAATTTCTTAGCAAATCACATTTAAGCAGTAGTGGTGCAACCAGTTGTGAAAGACTATCGATAGTGTTGAGAATTCTTACGATAAGATTGGTATTGAATTACAAAAGAGTTTAAATTCGTAACTGCAAAACGATTAGCAAAAATCAATTTATGTTTCTTTTTATACTTAAGTAATCACCATCGCCTATGGATATTTGCAACACCAGAGGAATCGTCAATGCATCGGCTTTCAAAGAAAGCTTTTCGCAACTTTTATTGAGAGTCCCATGTCATGACCGAGAATACCTCAGGAGGAAGTTCGTTCCACATCTTGCGCGTCCGTGAAAAAAAACTAGCGTGCAAACTCAAGCGTGGAGGACGATGGTGACGATTTTTACGGCAATCATATTTGCTAAATCTATCACATAGACAGACAATTAATATATTCATACATCATTATGTATCGTTTATTGACTAGCTAAAAAATAATCATTTGAATTTTACTTTTATTGACTGTTTATTTACTCTGAGTCTAATTTACTGAGTGAAGAATGTCAATGTGCATAACCTGTGGTTTTAAATAAGAAAAGTTATTTTATTTTGGGTCGAGATAGTATTAAAACTTTATTATGCAAATATATCTATTTGCATAATAAAGTTTTAATACTATCTCGACCTCGGATTGATCGATGGAAATAAATACCTACGTTAAGTCAAATGTCTTTAAAATTCAATTGCTATTTAGTTACTAGGTAATGTATACGAGACAATATGTGTCTGCCAATCTATTTCATTTGGTCAAACTTTGTTCAGGTCTAAACATTGCAATGTTAATATATGTAATATAATACTTAGGTGAGAGCGCCAAGACCAATTTCTGCTACTTTGCAACGATCTAATTTAATCCACATTTTATGATTTATATATAAAGTATTAATTGGTAGCAAACGAGCATGCTGCCCACCTTAGGTCTTATTTACTTTACTTAAGATAATATTTTTGTACATAAGATAATAGTAACGTAATGTGTTATTGGCATGAAATCTCGTATGTCATAAAAATCAAGCTGGTAATAAAAATAGTAAGTTCAAAAAAATCAAATGGTAAATGGCGTCCTAGAGACAATCAGTTTTCTACGTGAAGTTAGCGGCAGATATGCTGCTATCTCTGATTGCTAATGTAGCACCTTGGGTGAGTACCTATATCTTTCATCCTTCAAACCCAGCTATTAATGTTTTCGCGAGCATCTGCAAATATTCTTCCCATTCGAATGAAAAACCTGTTACAGTCCTACAGTGACCCAACAAATTTAATCAGCTGAATTGCTTCAAAAAATAAAAGGAAAAAATAGTAATATGTTCTATATGTTGTTATATAAAAATGATAATGAAAACTCTGAATCAAGAAATTACACATGCTTTAAATTAAACTTGAATGTCTATTAAAATATTTTTGTCCTCTAATTTAACTGAACCACGTGTAAAGTACTATGTATACAATGTTTGTATACTATATACGATAATTTGAGCGTAACATTACATCAAATGACACGCATGCCAACATTACCTAGTAATGGGAAAAATATCGATTGCTTCATCGCTGTATTCGTTTAAATGCTTTTTAACCTGTTCCGTTTCTAAATTACTTTTATTTGGATACCGAAACGGAAGTTTTTACTTAAGCACGTATTACTGTCACACGAAATCGACAGGATAACATTAAAGTGGTGATTATTAATTATTAGAGAGATAAAAGAAACTCTTTAGTTAATATTTCCCAACCTGTTGTCAAATAAAATGAAGTACTCAATTATGGTATTGAATTGCTTGAATTTATGGTAAATCACATTAAAATGAATGAAGGAACTTAATAAATAGCTCCAATAACCACTACAAATAATGAAGGAGAAAGCACATCGCATAGAAATAAGCAAAATCGTATTAGGTCATATTTCTAATAAATTATTCATAACGCAACAGTACGACTCAGTGCTATTAGATACTAAATATATGAATAATACATATTGTATAGTTACGAGACAAGATAATTATTTACAAAATTTCATTACACAATATTCAAGCAATTTGTATGACAAAAAGTGGTCACTGTCAGCTCTAGACAGTTGTAATCCGTGGTGAAGTAGGATTGAAATTGCACCTCGGGCACAAACATTGCTATTCCTGAAGACGAGAACTTAGTTAGAATTTAGTTGATAAAAATAGATTTTTTCTATAATATGGAAGTAGCAAACGAGTATGCAGACCACCTGACGGTATGTAATCGTCGCCCGTGAATATCTGTAACCAACTCTATATAAAACTGGTGTAGTACCTAAAGTCTACAGATGCATCGCCACTCCTGATGATTAAAATATCACCTCATAAGTTAATCATCTTCATATGTACGTGTCTTGCCTTATCACCTCTAACCATTGCTTTTCATCATCAACTCGATACGGTTTCAATGCTTTCCAATGTTTAATTGTTCCTGGTTTCGTCGCAGAACGAAAAGTGTGTATGTATTATAGCCCAAGGATCAAATGCGTATTTGTTCACACACTTTTGATAACATTATAGAGAAAAATCTTCTTTGTGAAATTCATCTCGATAAGCTATCTTTTCTTTCATATTTATTTCCATCATTTTAATTACAGATTCGTTTTGTAATGTTATTATGTAAGTCCTTATGAACGCAAATAAAATTGAACACAAAGCCGAATTCCGAAATCCAATAATATAAAATGACCTGACCAATATACGATGGTACGATAATTTACAACGTAACCATAAATTATTCCGGAGTTACACGCATACGATACATCGATACTTCATGGCCACGTCACTAGCTGTCAGTGGCCATATTGAAGTTTTATTTCAGAGTCCGAAGCGGGCGGAAGCGCGCGTCATTATGCCAGTGCGCGGGAAATCGTAAAAAAAACGGTTGTGTACAACGGCGTATTATCATTATGTCTATTGAATGATTTTCTCATAATTATGCTGTGAAGTGCCAGTGTTTTGTGTGAATGGCTGTTTTGTTTTGAAATCGGTAAGTTATTTGTGGCTATACAATTTTTAATTGTCGAATTTAGGTGAATATTTCGTTGTAATAAATACATTGTTTCGTGATATTAGATTTTATGTCCAATCTATAAACGGTGTTTTGGTTGTGTTCCGCTCCGGTGAGTCTACAAGTGCGATTTTTTTTTAAATTTATTTACATATATAATCATGTCCGTATTATGCCAAATCATAATTATTACTTTTGTTGATTTTTTGAAACGTAAAGTTTATTTATCAATTTAATCAGATTTTTTTTGTAATGCGTACGATGCCTCAGTTTAATATTCCTGAAAATGCTTTGAATGTAGGTGTCAAGGAAGTACACAAAAACGAAACACAAATAACCAAATCCATAATAGAAATCTATATTCTGCCTTCAAAGACCTGCATAGCCAAGCATCAAACCCGGAACCTCCTATGTGTCTGTCATGTATGTACCATTGCACCACGGCAATCATAAATTATTATTTATATTTTTATATAGTCGATTAATTTATATTTGAAATTTTGATATAATTAATAACTTACGTGTGATACATCAATTAAAAATAAACGTCACTTTGTTAGGGAATCAATTTTTATTTAGCGTATAATCTAAATATTATCTCTTTAGGATAAACTTAAAGAGATTGTTTGAATGCACTAATCTTTAAGTATGCGTCAGATTACGATAACTGTTAATAAAATTGGGCTGAAGATTTTTCATTTCATCTTATTTATGTGAAACGTCAAATGTGGAGAGTTACTTCGACATGGCGTGGTGACGCTTCGCTGTATGATCTGAAACAGTGATAGAAATACAGAGTAAAGAAATGAGGTATATCAATTAGGGTGTGAGTGCACAAATGGCAAAAATGAATCTTAATAATATTTCTGGACATCAAAAATCTTTGGACTTTCAAAAATCGATTAAGTATTCACTGCAGCCAGCACTGCATATTCGGACATCTTATTTCGTATATTCCAACCAACTTGGACTCCTTTAGCTACGACTACGAAGTAAAGTTGTCCGCGTGATTTAGAAGGGGGTACCGCGCTACGTTGTAGCGCCGACAACTGATTTCGTAACGCGTTTTCGTGTCACCGAGTTTCTAATCACAATTAAGTTTCACTTAAAATATAATTATATCTATACTATCTATACTAATATTATAAAGCTGAAAGTTTGTTTGTTTGAACAGTTTGTTTGTTGTAAAAATTATGTATGACAGAATTGATCCCCTTTAAAAGTTCTAAAACAAAGTCAGCGACAGCATATGTCTATCTTTTCAGGTAAACTCACTGTACCCTTTTATATGC
>MOOZ01000024.1:286318-297693 GCA_002930495.1 Cecropterus lyciades | reverse complement strand
AGTATTTTAATTTTAAAATATACATTATTTTTTAATTTTTCAGTATGCTTTATTATTTTTTTTAATTTTACGTCTTTTATTGTTATTATTGTTTATTAAAATTAAGTTTAATAAATTCTTTTAGATGGTTTTTGCATGTTGGTGTGTACTATATTATTACTATTTTATTTTAGATTCACTTATTTTTAATTATTATTTAATAAAGTTGTACATATTATGTACTTGTATTATGTTTGTATTATTTGTTAGATCCTTTTTTATATATTTATTCCCCAGTTACCTGTACTGTTTAAAATAAAGTATTATCTTCACTATTTATTGTTTTTTAGGTAATGTTCAAGGATTATTATAGATTGTGAATATAAAGTAACCCGACTGCTTAAAACATTTGTCATCAGTTTCACTTCATTGTTTTTAGGCAGTCGGCTATTTCGTGTTTATAAAAATATAATTCATTCAACACATTTTATGTGTTTTCGTCAATTATAGTAACATGAAATAATTATGATATATATATTTTTGGGATAGTATATTCCATTTGATACTTATCGCCGCCCACCCCTGCTTTATGTCCTTATTTACAGGTGCCATTTTAGAAAACACATACATACATAACTTATGACATTATATTTAAATTAATTACATTACTTATAACATATCTGCAAACTGAGAAGATTCGAATAATATGTCATATGATAGAATCAGTCAATACAAACATACATACATACGCTCAAATAACATTACGCCCATTCTGTGTAATCGGGTAATATTACTGGATATACCTCTTAGTTCTATATCCAGTAGTCTGTAGTACCGTTCTTTCGTACAGCTTAATACCTTCAGCAGTAATATACCTATTGCTGTCGTCCAAAGGGACCTAAATGAATCAGTTGCGAATAAATAAATTTGAATACATTAATAAACGAAGTTTAAAGACAACGTTGAGTACCGGAATGCGAACGGTACAAGTACATATGTTTTTCTGGCGACCTCTGATCTCCGTAATGGATCAGCCGTCATGCTGATACCTCATGTGGGTGGTCTCGACGAATTATGGATTGATAACATGTTTATAGAACTGAGCTAGTATGTATCATAGACTCATGTAGTACTTTATTGAGGACCTGCTTAACAATTTTACAGTAAAAACTTAAATATGCTACACGGATGATATAAATAAGGATACCAATTCGATTTAACGCTTTTTATAGAAGAAAGGTTTAACAAGTGGCATTGTTAAAAATATTTAAATAAAACAAATATTTGGAATGGCCTATTGGAAGAAAATGGGTATCAAATGACAGGTAACCTGTCATTTCATACCCATTTTCTCATGATAAATATAAATTTGGCATTGTTTCAATTGCCATTTTTAAAAAGTAAATATATAGCTTACGTATCTGCAAACTGCATATGTAACAATCCGTTAAGCAGTTTGAGCTGTGGCGCGTGCCGAAGAAATGGACATACGAGAACATATGCTCGAAGAAGTTGGTTTAAAAGCGGTAGAACCAGAATAGATCGACAGGGAAGAAACCATCGTCACACCCACATCTAGCGATTATATTTGAACTGATTCACGATAGACATAGTTTATTCCGAATACTCGATTATTATATTGATATTATATAATCGATATATAGTGTGTATAAGATACTTTACATTAATAGCTATAAATATGGATACATAATATTTGTGGTTGCATAATGAGCTGGGCATTTCCTACAATATTGACCCGAGACTATCTCAACGCTTATCGTATAATTATTGTATTGAAAATCTATTTTCTACGACAAAGTGAACGTATACACTACTAAATATTGGAGTTTGTTAAATGGCGTGCAGTAGGCCAGGACAAACATTTATTCCAGAAAAGCTGACAAAACTAAATTTTCATTTAGTTTACTTAACTAGTGAAAGGTTGGCATTTAAAACGATTTATGGCAAAAATGGTCTTCCGTTATCGCGATGTTTTCAATTTGTCGGGGGGTACTACTAAAATTTATGTAACGAATAAATTTTGGGGGCCCGAGCTCACATGGCTCCCCTAAATCCGTCAGTGGTGAGGTGATCCTATGTTGTTCTGTGAACACTATCTAAAGCTCGATCCTATCCCTCAGAGTGATAAGGACTTAGACTATAGACCATTGTATTAGCCAGATTCCAGGTAAGCTAAGATAAACAAAGTAATGTTATAACTATCATCCACATGTCAAGTTTTACATTCTCTCAAATTCTCTTGGCTTGTATAAATCATAATACGTCCATTCTTGTAAAGGTTACTTTGAAATCCTTCGCTACTAGCTTATGTTGGATTTAACGTCAAGGTAGAACAAGTTTTGGGCAGAAATATTTCACAATAGTAATATTGTTTTACAACAGTAGTATAGTATGCGAAACATCCTCGAATTTTATTTTGAGAAGTGGGTTAAAAAGTGCACATTAACAGAAGATTTTTCCTTAGAATATATCCATTGTAACCGTATTTCACAAGCCGACCAAGCTAACTAGATGAATGTCAAACGTGACGTCACGCTCAACAAGTACTGATGACAAAAAAAATAGCAATATTTTTTTTTGTGAAATATTGATTTATATCAAATCGTCGCCAATATCTTCTTCTCTATTTTAACTGCGAACGGTACTAGGACGAGAGCGGGGCATGATTCAGGACCGGGGAAGGAGGCCGCATTCCGCCCGTTCGTCTAGTTCGCTTGGTCGAGTAATATGGCCATTCTACGGTCTATGTACGTTTAACTGCGATTTGGCCGGCGTAGCATCAGTAGCAGGCGCTACGCAAGCTACGTTATTCGTGTACGATTAAATAATGATCATTGCATTGTACACGTACATTGCTAGGTAATGCCGAAAACGATGTCCTTTAAGTGATTATTATAACGACCCACGTGGTGGAACGGTTGCCATACCGGTCTGACACGCAGTGGGTCCCGGGTTTGATCCCCGGCCAGATAGTCATCTGAATGATGAATTTAGATTTCTGTTCTGGGTAATACACAAACACCTAGTTGTGTATTCGTCTTTGTGTATCCATGGCACCCACAATACAGGAGAAAATCCTAGTGTAGGAAGAGTTTATGTTTCATTATAAGCTTGTAAATAATTAAAAATCATTAAAATGAAGCCTTACTTTGTGATACTCAATTGGAAATTTTATAAAAAAAATGCATCTTTTTAAAGGATTGCGATATTTGTTTACATCAACGAATCCTTCTAGAAATCCGGATAACTACAAAGTGCAGTCAGCATAGATAATCGATACGGAAAGTATATTTACACAAGACAACTTCGTATTTCCTGAACTAGAAACATCCAGATAATTATACGTTGCGAGATATATCTAGGAATGGTAACTTTTGTAATACTTACTATAAAGAAATAATATTTGCAAGATTTCGTATAATATTTAACGTAGGAGACCTAAATATTCTAAGGATGAGAGACTATTTGCAAATACTGTTCAAACAACTGCAATACTTTTCCAGACTGCTAATAATAATATAATCATCATTACCAATTTCACATCGCACATGTTAAAATAGCTAGTAGTTAAAATCACAGATGCGTATCAAATAGTTTAATTAGTAATGTCTTTGGTTTACTGTAAAATATACCACTGAATAGGCCCTGAACCCCTTACTGGTACTGATTACATCTGGGTAGGATTCTCCTCTCATATCCTTTTTTTAATTTTCAGGTTTTTAATCATTAGGTTTAAAAATCAGAGATGCGTTATTATACTAAATAAATTCGACCGTCTTCCAAATTGGTTGACCCACTCGTAATTTCCAATCGATGCTTGTCCATTAGACACAAGTTGCATAAATTTCTGACAAAGTCCAAAACCGCAAGTCCAAATTTATCTATTGCTACGTATCCAACCAACACCTTAAACATACTTTTAGCTAAAAAATCTCATGAATTTGCCACTGGCGTAACCCCCTCTGTACTGTGTTCCGAGATGTAAACCTATTAACTTACCCAAGACCCCAAGACCGTCCTACCAGCTACGATCTCATTTTTAGCCTTCCTTACCCAAAGGGTGAAAACGGGACCCTAGTACTATGACTCCGTTGTCCGTCTGTCTGTCACCAGGCTGTACCTATCTCATGAACCGTGATAGCTAAACAGTTAAAGTTTTTACAGGTGAGGTATTTCTGTTGTCGCTACAATCATAAATACAATAAATAGAATAAAATAAATATTTAAGGGGACTTCCCAAGAAAAAACTCGATATTAATAACGGCAACAGGTAGACGCTTGAAATATTCACGGAATATTTATTTGTATATTCAGTTTAAAAATAAATAATTAAATTCAAATTAAGTTAATATTTAAGGGGGCTTCCTAATACAAAAGTGAATTTTTTACACTTTTTTATGGATAATGGTACGAAACCTTTCGTGCGTACGATATATGTATCTTGTACTGGTCTTGACTACTTCCTGGTTGGGTTACGCGATAATGTGGCAAACAGTTAGTTTCCTCGACGGTCTTAACAAGGGGGTAGAGCCCCTTGCTTGGTTCGACTCCAAAAGCACTACTGCCATACCTATTTCTGCCTTATAACAACAGTGTTATGCGCTGCTGTGTTCTCTTCTGAAGGATATGGTAAGGGTGACATACTTATTAAAATGTGGTCTGCATTCTCGTTTGCTACTTCCATCTTATAAAAAAAACAGTTTCATGAAGAGAGTGCTGTCCGATGCGACGCTGTCCATGGGTGGCCGCTATGATCTTCCACGAACTGTTGCCTCGTAGGTGGTCGTTGCGCAACTTTGCCCGTACCGTGGGAAGGGTATGCGCATATCAAATACGTTATATATAAAATATACTTGCAATAATAGGCATTTGTTGGCCTTTTGTATGATAATTAAGATTATAAATCTTTTACAAGAGAATGTTATGCACAATATAAGTATCATATTTGTTTCTTTCGTAGAAAAAATCATTCAAAGAAAGTGAGCTCTCAAAGGGATCTCAATAGGACTGTAGGCAGAATATAGGTTTAATCATTTGTTTTGACACGTTTCCATAAATTGTACAAAAAGCCTAATTTAAAATATAGACATTTCAGATATAAATAGATTAATTTACATAAATATTCTGACCATGTTTTGAAAGTGACTCGGCAGCGATTACTACCTAAATAATATACTATCTATAATATAATAAAAGGTATGTCCATTTCAGTAGTACGCGTTACAGCCCAAAGGGCTTGACGGATTGTGACATACGACACATCATTGGAATCGTCTCAGTTGGCAAAGAGATATAGGCTTTATAATTAAAAAAATAATATATATATAATACTTTTATATTAGTATTTTGGTCAAAACTCATAAGAAGCTGAACTGAAACTGAAGGCAATCAATTGTTTTAAGCATTCGTGTTATTGGGTTAATATTTTTAACTATATTACTTGTTATTATACCTACGACTATCATATCTAGTGGTATATAAACCAAGAAACAATTTATTTATCGGAGCTGTGAACCATGAGATCTTAACAACATATTTATTACACCACTCAATACAATTGTTGCCAACAAACGATAAATAAATTGATAATAATTAAATGACGGCAGAGTCGATGACGCAATAATTATATCTTGTATAAAAATCGGACAAGTGTGACAACAACGAAACAAACAGGGTATATTAGCTTCACAAACGAAATGATGACAATTAAAAAATATTATCTACATAAATAATTCTGTCAAGGGGTACGGTAGACTTCATTGAAAACTTACCTCAATAATAAAATATGAAAAATATTGATTTCGAGTCGACAACAAATATCCGCATAATTCTGATTGCCGTGTATTTTAAATTTATAATGGTGCAAATAGTCGCCATGTAGGTATGCCACTCGGATGCCATCTTGAATTCCTTAAAGCCGATTCACCTAATCATAGGGTAAACTGCCATCTAGCGGCGTTATTTACCTTACATAGTTTTGATATTTTATACTAGATGGCGGTACAAAATTTTACCTCGTATTTCTGCAATACGCTGCCGCGCTGTTGTGAACGTGTGTAGGTTTGTATAAATATGCTCGGCATAAATATGTATAAATTTGAATTAGCTGCGGCTGCGGCTGCTGAAGCTAAAATTTGCAGTCGGATATTGTATTGTATAATAATTTATTTTATAACGCTTTTATATATTACTAGCTTTTACCCCCGACTTCGTCTTTCTTTATTTGCCTACGCAGGTTACTTATATTTGTAATCAGGACATACCGATTTTAATACTGCTAAGTCCAGAAATGAGAAAAATTTCATACAAACTTGACTCCCCTATTTTACCCCTTTAGGGAAAATTTTTGTCCATCTCACTCATACAAATCATTTTTATATACCCATTTTCATTTTTAGTCCAGAAATGAGAAAATTCCATATAAACTTCAACCCTCTATTTCACCCCCTTAGGGGTTGAATTTTTAAAAATTCTTTCTTATGGCTCACTTACATCATAAAAGTTTCTAAGTACAGTAGTTTCGGTTGTGCGTTGATTTAGATATAAGTCAGTGAGTCGGATTTGCCTTTTATATACACAGATATATAAAATAGATTTTTTATAACACATTCACCATTTTATATAATATAACACATATTACCATGTTGACACAAACTATTAGTTTCGTGTCCACTTGGTTGGGCATTAAAAAATAGTTGGTGTGTTCCTTAGTACTAAATGTACCCTAACATTATATTATATATTAGCCAACTGTCAAAAGGCGGGTTATGTTTTTATTTACCTATTTGCATGTCAATTTGACGAAACATGTATGCTCTATTATGTAAAATCTTGGTGTAATTATCCTTTGTTTGGTACCTTTAAAGTGTATATTAAAATTATTATGATTTATCATGTTTATTTTCATTATTCAATACTTATTTATATACAATATTGGACATAGTGTTATTATCTGGCAGCAAAATGTATAGATTTTATACATATCCAACCCGAGATAAACCAACATATACATCTGATTAATATATCTGATTTTGGGAGAAACATTCTTTTTTAAATCAATGCCTCCTCTTGTACCGTACCATTATCTATATAAAAAACGGCAAAAAGAAAAACCTTTGTTATATGGAAGCCCCCCTTAAATATTTAATTAATTTTGATTTCATTTTTTATTTTTAAAATGAATATTGAATTCGAGTCGACATACATCATCTGTGAAAATTTCAACTGTCTGCCTATCACAGTTCTTGAGATACAGCTTGGTGATAGACAGACGGACAGACGAACCGACGGACAACGGAGTCTTAGTAATAGGGTCCCGTTTTTACTCTTTGGGTACGGAACCCTAAAATCGTCTAACAGAAATACCACACATTACGATATGGTCGCGATTACATACCTATACTATATACCAAGTAGTTTAGGAGTCCATAGCAGACGAACAACGTGACGTAATTTACATAAGATAAAACTATCCTATCCCTCGAGTTGGACCCAAACTCAAACAGTCAAACTGCACACGGTGTGCAAATTTCATCGAAATCGGTTCAGTACTTTAAGAATCTATAGCGGACAAACGTAATATATATACAAGATACAAGCTATCCTTTCAAGTTGTATCTAAAATGTCATATATAAATGTTAAACTACTAAAGTTTAAGAACAATTCATCGGGGACAAATAACTTGACACGTAATTTGTATAGATATAAGATATCCTATCTTTCAATTTGGATCAAACTGTTTACGGTATACGGTATTTTGATGGAAATCGGTTCAAAATTTTAGGAGTCCATAGCGGACAAATAATCTGGCGCGTAATTTGTATAGATATAAAAAACTATCCTATCTTTTAAGTTGGATCAAACTGCTCACATTGTGCAAATTTGATTGAAATCGGCTTATTAGTTCTAGAGTTTACCCCAGACAAACAACGTGACACGTAATTTATAGATATTATAAGATAATAAAAAAATCGCCCCTTCCCCCTTCTTTTTTGAGTCGTATCCAATGATGTTTTGTAATATGTCACAATCCGTCAAGCGCTATACGTACGTAAGCTCGAAAAACATTAGTCTCCTTCTAAGGCAGTCGGGTAAAAGTATTCATGAACTTATTGTAATTTCCACTGGTGCAGCCATTGTAAATAACATCAAATACAGGTGGTAAGAATGACAACAAAATTCGCCATGAAAATTGCTGTCGCATTGGCAACTAATAAACAATAGAAATATTACGGATTCCTATTGCTATCCGCCTGAAAACGCCGTGGATTGCATTTAAATGTAGGGCTTATGTGCGGTAGGGTTACACATTAATAATTAATATATACGCCGTTGGGCTCCGTAGACGCTTCTCTTATTTCAGCCTATAACAGCGGTGTTGAGCGTTGCTATAGAGGATAGAGAGATAGAGGGAGATGTACTTATACGACGCATTCTTACACAAACTGCAGGGATATCTAAGAAGGCCACGATCTGTTCTTTACTATGTGTGATAGTACGACACCATTCATAATGATAAAATCCGTAGAAAGAAAATTATCGACATAGCTCTCAGAGTTAGAAAACTGAAGTGGTAATGGTCAATTAGATAAAATGGCGATCGGGTAGAAGTGTCCTCGTTTGGGCAAAAGGAATGTAGGCTGCCCCCGACCAGGTGGGCTGATTACCTGAAGAAGACTGCGGGTAACCGCTAGATTCAGATGATTCAGGACCGGTCGGAGTGGCGCAGATTAGAGGAGGCCTATGTCCAGCGGTGGACATACGCCATAAATAATATGCACGCATATCGTATCGGGCTTATTATATAGGTAGACTTGTAATTATTCTCCTACAAAGAGGCCTTCGGCCGTTGGTGGTGAGTAATGTTACTGGCGATCTGCTTATTTGCATAAATCATTGGCAATTACAATCGGCCTCAATTACTTGTTTCTGATTGTAATCTGGGAGCGAAGTCTACGCTAACAATTTCAATTATTGGTGAAACGACCTTTGATCTTTTGCTGTAACGCAGAGGAAAGTAACGAATAGAATGGTAATTTGATTTTACAAAATAAAGTTATAAATTGACGAAGTATTTGCCCTTGTTTATCGTAATTAGGTCCCATACATACATATGAACTAATACGTGTAAATATTTAGCGTGGTGTCGGATGGTTCTCTTAAAATAAGTCGATTAAAAAAATTCCTATTAATTTTGACGCCCTACTAATGCGTGCCGCTTGGCGCACCAGTTAAATTTGGCATGCAAGAAATATTGTTAGGTATAGGAATATCAATATGTAATAAATAGATCAACTAATAACAGTCCTTCTATAAATACCCTAATAAAACACAAGAACATAAAAACCTAGTCATGCGGATTACCGATATGATAATTGGTGTAAATAAACTCAAATTTGTGTAGCCCCGTGGCTTAATTATACCTCAACCAATCCACAAAGGCAAGTATGGTGACCGCTATTACGTGCTTTGCAGAACTTCACGCGCGCTTTGCATTTCATGCATCGAAGGGCAGCTTAAGCCATCGATCCTGGTTGTCATCTTAGGACAGTCGTCGTTTAAATTCATTTCAGGAGGTTGATGGTATGAAAACATTTAACTGACATTACCGTTAACTTGATACATATTGGTGGACAACTTTTTCAAAAAAGAATCATGGATGATTAATATATTTGTTTTCGGACGACAAATATTTGTCGGCTTCGACCGTGTAGTCTTGCTTTATTTCCTGCTCGTCCGAAGTAAATTTTCTTACTTATCAGGCGGCACATCACTATTGACCACTTTTATTTAAAACACAAATAATGGAAAGTTTGGTGCGTAAGCATGCAGTTAGTGTTGTGTGTGACATGGACCCTAAAAAAGAAAAATGAACTAAACGTAGGGTTAATCTACCACTAGTGCTTGTCAACGTTTTCTCCCCGCCACCGTATCCCCGTGTCCACGATCCATGTAACTGGGTCGAAATATCGGCAAAAAGATATTCAAAAACCACAATCGTGGGTATCGGTATAATATTAAAATCTAAAAATCACACTATTGACCACATGCACTTATTATTCTTCATATACGCTAATGTAACGAGCTTCATTATTACTACAACCGAATCATCAGTTACTTACGTAGAGATTACTAAATGTATATCCGTTTGTCGCCACGTGAGACGGATCCTTTTACAATAAAACGAGCGTGCTGATAAAGCCATTACATTACAAATATCTTTGTTTATTTAGGAAGAACAAATTGACACGGTTTATCTGTTATAAAACATTGTTTATATGTAAGAAAGTTTAGATAAAGTGTGTGTTTTTAAATCGCACATGTTTACCGTTATGTAATTATTTCATCTCGTTTATAAGGTACAATAAAATTTGGTGTCAATGATTTATTTATATACGCGGCGAAAGTAAATAATAATATGCCCGCAACATTTAACTATATAAGTCATACATGACTCATTATTAGAGACTGCAAAAATCCGCTAAGTAATTTATATAAGTTTTTAACTTTGAAAAACCTTACAGAAATCTGGTTATTAACAAGACATACAAATTATAAATGAAATGTCTAGAGATTACGATGACAACTTTATTTCAGGACTATTTTACGTTTATGTAAAAAATAACAAATTTTACTACTAACTTCTATGTACACAAAGTAAAAATTAATTCCATGCTTCAGAAGTGTCGAATCGATGGAACCTAAGTTATCTCATATTATGTAAGAAGCAGACGAAGAGATAAGAAGTTCTACCCTATAATTCAGAGATTCCTCATCATGTTATACCCATGTCAAGGCAAAAAAAAAATACAGTAATGAAATTTCCTTTCTTTTCATAGCCTATTCATTAACATATTTTTTATGATAGAGATAACAAACGACCATGCCTGACATTGGCCACTTCCGCCCAGGAACAACTGGGATCAACCATAGATAAATATAAACATAAACGCTTTCTACACACATAGTCCTACACTAGGATTTTCTCGGGTGTCATGAACACACAAAGACGAATACACAAACACCCAGACTCAGAACAGAAATCTAAACTCATCATTCAGATGTCCAGCCCAGGACCCACTGCGTGTCAGACCGGTATGGTGACCGCTCCACCACGTGGGTCGTCAGATAAGATAAAATCGTACTAAAATCGATAGTAGATGCGTTGCTTGTGTTAACCCGGTGGACTGCATGTTCGTTTGGTACTTCAATCTGATATAAAAAAAAATATGCTTAAATTTTCCAAAATATATTACGCTTAAACTAGAATACCAATAAATCACTACGAGGTAACTGAGAGCGCATTAACTAAATGCGACAGGTTATTATAAATAATTCAACATTATACGTCAGAGAGCTCATACTGTAATAATAT
>MOOZ01000024.1:264420-275222 GCA_002930495.1 Cecropterus lyciades | reverse complement strand
AGTTGTTTTTATAAATATAATATTTATTCTTATCCAAATAAATACATAAATTAGTTTTCTTTGTAGTAACTCATACGCGGGTGAAACCGTGGGGCGCAGCTAGTTTAAAATATTAGTAAGATTAATTGTGATGATGATGTATTATCATTTCCACCAATAAACCCTGTGTTTAATTTAAGACTGTAAGCAAACGAGAATAACATACGACCTGATATTTGTCGTGAACTCATTATTGTCTCACAGCTGGGCACGAGTCTCTCAAGATGAGAAAAGTTCAGGCCATAGTCCACTGCGCTGCCAAGTGCTGATTCATAGACTTCACACACTGGAAATTTTTTTATAAACTCTCAGGTCACCTGCTATTATTTGATAGAACTCGGGCTCTACATAAACAAGTCGCAAGGGCTCTGTACTACGTTCTAGACCTGTGTGTGTAGTGTGTGTAGATACGAGTATATAAAGTATTCATACCTCCATAGATAGGAGGTTATTTTTTAATTAAATTTAAATAATTCTGAGCAGGTGTAACACTCAAAACAACGCTGCATTTGTTACGTAGATAAAAAATTGAGTGTCAAAATATGGTAAAACCAACTTATTTTCCCGGCTTCGCCCGCTTCGGTTACATTTACCATGGTAGTTCATATACTATCTGTGAGCCAAATTTCAGTGAAATCCGACCAGTAGTTTTCGCGTGAAAGAGTAACAAACACATACTCATTTTGAAAGTGGTAGAACTCTTTGTGGTTCGACTCCGGAGGCACCACCGCTGCACCTACTTCTGTCTAATAACAGCAGTGTTATGCGCTGTTGCGTTCTGGCCTGAAAGGTGTGGTAAGGGAGATATAGCTTTTCGAGGCATTCCATCTTAGTCCTCAGGGGTAGCAACGAATCTGTGTCTAATCTTAGGTGAGACTTTGATCTTACCAAGGGTTGATTACAGATGTCCATGGGCGGAACTTACCATCAGGTGGGCTGCATACTCGTTTGCTACTTACATACTATAAAAAATACACCCTCACAATTTTTTTTGCCTTTTTAATATTAGTAAGATTAATGTTTAATTTTGTAGCGTGTTCGATATTATTTTGTTATTAACAATTTAGGTACCTGCAATTATCAAACTTTGTAAGTACATGGATGATTCTGATAACGTATGTAAAATCACGAAGCTTCTATGTAGATCAAATACTTCGAAAAATAATATGATTTAAGCTTTAATTTATGCCAGTCCCAGCACACAGAGTCGTACTCCATAGCGGGTATATGAACGCGGTCGAACGATTCATAATTGCCGTCGTGGCTGGGCCAAAGGGTAATTAAATTACAAAACGGGACCAATTACGAACGCTAGCTTCACTTCAGTATTACGCACCGGCGTTGCCTTGCAGAGAACAAAGTTGTTTTCTGACTAACTAACACCTTGAACAGAGCACTTTGCATAATGTTTAGGTTTTGTATGCGTCTTGGTGACTTCAATCTAAGTTTGGCAAGTATTTGGTGCATTGTAGTTTTTTTTTTTTTTTATTTCAAAATACTTTTGTATGAATTATGATATATTGAATATATCAAAAATTAGTCTCCGCAAACATGGTTGTGTACCTACTCTAACTCAAGAAGCAGTAGATGAATTGACTTGAAATTTAAATAAAACTTTACATTGGTATATAAGAGTTCGCAGTGGAGTGATAGCTCAGCGTAGCGTGTTCGGCTTTGGGTAGTTACTTTGTACGTTTTATAATACCTGCAGATCCAATTATGAAAAAATATTATGAAAAAATTAAAAGGGATTCATAAATAATTTTAGAGTAACCCATTCCTCCTTGTATAGTATGTAGTAGTATAATTATATCCGTAGAGCTTTAGAGTACGGAGGTGTGCTACAATGAGTTCTTAGTCATTCACTATTCAAGCCAAAACGAATATTGTTTTAACATAAAACTTATGACATAATTATCCGCTTTACTTCCCACTGATGGGAATCGGCCTCCTCTCAGAAACAGACAATTAGGCCACAGTCCTGGCTAGAGGATAGTCAAGTGCGGTTTGATAGAGTTCACATGCCATCTTGATTGAGAGATATAGATATAGATTGCCGCACTGAAAAGAAAGCCTGTAATAATACATTTCTAACTAGCCGTTTGAGCCGTGCGCTAGTTTGAGTCGTCCGCCATATTCAACTTCATGAATGACGTCACAAAGCTAATCACGTGCTTTCATACTTAAATCATATATACATACATATAAAATATCAGGACACTGTCTTAAAAATTATTTGGAAAAATATGACTCACATACATACGATTTGACAAGGGAATTTGAAAAGAAGCTTATAAAAATACCCCATAAAAATGTTGAAAGGTATACAAAAAATCTCGTTTCTCAATAGCGCCTGGTGCATTTGCTTCACTTAGGAAAAATTCACAAGCTTTTAAAAGTTTCGAGAGCTACCATAAATGCAAGCTTTTAGCGAAAATATTCAAAAGGACGAACGAACATTCAAAGAGACTATTGATTAGGGTAGATTATTATAAATGTCCTTGAGCGACAATAACCACTTACGTCCGGTAGATACGAAAATTTTTCTAATCGCATTTCTGTGTCATAAATAATATTCTATTTCGTTTGTTCATCTTTGGCACAATCACTGTAAGTAAGTAGTGGTTTAGTAGGTGGTAGAACTCTTTGTGGTTCGATTCCGGAAGCACCACCGCCACACTTATATCTGCTTAATAACAGCAGTGTTATGTGCTGTTGTGTTCTGCTCTGAAGGGTGTGGTAAGGGAGACATACTTTTCCGAGGCATTCCATCTTAGTCCTTAGGGGTAGAAACGCATCTGTGGCTTACCTTAGGTGAGACTTTGATCTTACCTAGGGTTGATTACAGATATCCATGGGCGGCAGTAGCCACTTACCATCAGGTGGGCTGCAGGCTTGTTTGCTACTTCCATACTATAGAGAAAAAAAGTGGTGATAGCATATGTTTACTTTCTCTATATTTTTTACAATCAAGTAGATACTCCTCTGACTCAACCTTGTTCTTTCCTTAGTTACTCATCATAATTTGCATCACTATATAGAGATATATCTGCTGTGGGTCAGCGATGTTCGAGCCTTTAACGGTGTAAAATATAGACAAAGTCCTTTTTTATATTTTAAAGCTATTATAAAATCGCAGTTTTAAAGCGATTCCCATCTTGAAAATTATAAGTCTTACGGCTTACCAAATTATAAGTGAAAGGAGATCCTGTTTGGTAGTAGAAACTGTGGAGCATGAATCACTGAACGAAAATAATTGATTGAGCAAATTTTTAATAATTAGAACCACTTTGGTTAGTTTTTAAGCTTTTTAGAGAATCAAGATTGGCAACGTACGTTTTTTGGAGTTTCGTAAATATTATTATGAAAAGATATGCACCAACAACCGATTTGGCATCCTACTTCTAAGTTAGATCTATAGACAAATAATTATAGCAGTTTAAGTATGATCCCCAAAAATTATTATTAGTAAGAACCTCTACAGGGTCATTCGCTAATGCTATGTATATATATTAATATATGTTATTACAAAACTTGTGTAAATTGCAGATTTAATTATCCCTTACTTACAAAAAATACAAGCAGCTTTACTGTATACTAATAATACCAGTCAACTAAAACAGCAATTATATATTTAAATAAATAATAAATATTTGATGCAATCAGAAGCATGCCTTTCATGCAAATACTAATAATAAAAATGTCGCGCGGGATTAAATTCCTAAAAACATTGCAGTCTTATAATAAATGTTATAAATTAATTTTTTTTCGCTTACATTTAAAAATTAATCAGCCGTGAATTGAGGATATTTTTTATACTCTAGTATTAAATTTTAATTTCTTTTGATAACGAGTCCTGTTCAAATTTTAAAGTAATGTACTGAATTGTAGCGTATAATGGGGAATCTAAACTTATTTTAGTGCTGTAAAAAATAAAGTTACCGCAATAATTATTTACCGTTGTTTATGAGCACAACGTGAAGGACCATCGCCTGAAAGACACGCAAAGGTATGTAAAGGTTCAGTAGGGAAGCGAAGGGTTCTAACCAATAGAAGATACGTCGCTGCCCATTCCACTTGATATAATCAAACTCTTGTCCAGAGGTGCGAATAGTACAAGTAGGCCTTATAAAGCAGAAAGAGTTGCGTTGCTGAGCAACCTCATTTTGACAATAATATTTACTTCTAATTTCATGTACTTAGTATTACCTCCACATCATTTTTAATAAATGGTACATCACTAATTTTATCAATTTTCAATTGTAACATGAATGTGGGCCGTCTCTTTGTGAGCGGAAAATGGACAGATGAGTGGAATTAACCGCTAATGGCTCTATCAAGTAATCCCCTTAGCTTTCCAATGTCTGATGTCGGCAATGTATTGGACTGATGCATTTGCTTGCACGGATTAAGGATTATAACATCACTAGCTTATGCCCTCCGATTTGTCTGCGTATAATCTGCACAAAGGGTAAACGATGACATATTTTTGCCATCTACTTAATGAAATGAAGATTTGAACTTCGTTCTTTTGTCCTCCCATTTAATACGATTTTATAGATACAAAAAGGACCGATGTGTATTATGATGATTGCTCATGAAAATATTTGATCTCTTATATGTATGTCCAGGCATATTTTTCTACAAGTATCCATTGAAATGACCTGGTATTTTTTTTGTAAGTATGACTCTACTTCCAACTAAAGCACGTGTTTTTTTTTTGTGAAAATTGGGATTTACTCAAATATAAATGTTTTAATACCCGTTTTTCTGATATCTCTTATTCTTTCCTTTGACGTTTACTTGTATACATTTAACAATGTCTGCCTTATCTAATTTTAATAAGTCATAAACGATTATATGGGTAGAATATTATTCTCTTAAAAACATTTTTAACTGATTGGAGTTTTGTATATAATTTATATAATACAAGTAGTCCGGTACAAAATTGTGTCGGTACTTATTTGAGTTGAGTCAGCCGACTCCACTCGCTGCAAAGTGGCACGCCTTACAACACGATGTCGCAACAACAATACATAGTTTTCACACTCAGCGCTTACGCTTTGCAGCGCACAGCCATTGACATTTGAATCGACTTTTTCGTGGCCCTCGGATAAATCCAATTCTAATAAGTGGACGCAGAAAGCAAACCATTTTTTTGATATGATATAGGTATCAAATGAAAGGTTTGTAAGCATACAAAAAGAAAGAAAAGCGTGTGCTACCCCCCTTCGTTTTCCCTTACCTGCGCGATTATCTTTATTTTCAGAACCTATTAGCTATTATATCCGATTTATATTGGTTATAAAACGAGTATGGTTTAACCAGGGAAGTACCACCGCCAAACGTATTTTTAACGATAAGTATTTTTTTGCCTTTTCGTTGAAGGGTGTCGGTGATATACTTACATAAATATGAGTCGTTCATCCTAGTCTTCGGGAGTAGCAATGCATCTGTGATCGGCTCTAATTGTAATCCCTGTTCAAGATGGAATGGGTTAGTGGGCAGTGCCTACTTAATATCATGTGGACTGTTCGTTTGCTAACTCCGTCTTCGCTTTACAGTGGAAGCATATTTTAAGTCAATGCTTGATAGTTTAGAATACACTAGAAACGATTGATATTAATTATACAAACAAGTGATGTTAATAAAAATTTTAATCATCAGTTTACTAAGTTGTTCTTGTATTAAAAAGAATTTGGCGACCAAAATGGCAGAGTAACGTTAATATCAATATTCAAAAATAAACTCTCTGGTAGGTTTACATTTGTAATCTGGGGTATAAATTAAATTTTACATTCTTTTATATCTATTACTAGCTGTGACTCATCGTTACACCCGCTTTTAAACAATATTATTTGACATATAATTATATCTTTAACAATTTTATCAAAATATCACATTTCTAAGAGGACTGATAGCAACTGACGCGTGCGCGTGAAGCGCGCGCATTAAGGGTATATTTTTCTAAAATAAAAGTAGCCTATGTTACGCCTTATAACCTAAGCAAAAAACCGTCTCTCAAAATCTCAGTAAAAATCCCGCCGAATTGGATTTAGCTCGGAGAATTACCAGAACAAACTGACAAACAAGCAGATAAAATAGTTTTTTATGTAAAAGTATATTAAGTATATATTTTCATATGCATTTTGTAAAAGTATGTTGTTTTGATATAACAAACAAACACTTCAATTTTATTTACTTGTATAGATGGACGTTTCCATAAACTGTGTTATTTAATATTTATTACATAATATCCGATAAATAAACGCCCACAATAAACCTAATTTTAAAAACTCCGTTTAAACCGATGATCAATTCAAACAATGATAATCCGTTTTGCATCGGATCCGAATTTCTTGTCTTATCTAGCCTGAACCTGGCAACGAAGCTATCACCGCAGATGTGATGCGGGGGGCGCACGACCATGCGACCGTTTGGCGCCGCCCCTACACCGATAACCCCGGGAACGTTGACCCCTTCACATTTGTACTAAACATCACTCTCATGCACTGTACCGCATTCGATGCATGTCTCCCACGATCCACTAATACGCTCGATAACACTTCCGAGAATTGCGGGCGATCAAACTGCGACTTTTGGCAGTCAGTCGCAACGTATTAACGCTCCAGCAACCGAAAGAATGGAACGTCATGTGCTTAATTAATATCAATTTTGCTCATTTTTTTGTATGCAATAGAAGTACAAGTAACAAGGATGATTGCACTTGATATTAATTTGGCGCCACCGTCCATGGATATCTGTAATCAACCCCAGATAATATCAGTCTTACGGTCACAGATGCGTTGCTTCTCCTAAAAACTAAGTTGGAACGTAGCGGATAAGTATGCCTCCCTTACCACACCCTCTGACTAAAACACTTTGTGGTGGCCAGAGAAGCCTATATATAAGAGAAAAAGATAGGAAAATAGAGGTATTTCTATGCCATAAATATATAAAATAGAAGTATTTCTATGCTATAAAATATCATTTATGCAGTTTTCAAGGTCTTCCTTAAATATATACACCAACAGCCTTGAAGTAATTTGTCAATGAAAAAATGCCTCCTCTAATTCGATAAAATTGTAATTTGTGAGATATTCACTACTTAGAAAGGACCATTTTTTCTTCTCCGGGGGAAACCTTCAAGTACCTGCATCACTTCCAAAGGTAATATTATGTGCAGAATCACTGAATAATCTTCACGACAGTGATATTACACCATCTTCATGACATAAAACAATGTTATTTGCTTTATATAAAAATTTCATTCCAATGGATCTATCGGAAATAACGGAACAGCTAAGAAAACCTTTTCATATAAAAATATTCCGTCGTTTATCCAAAAAATATTAGATGCGAAACTTAAGATTGATGTTAATAACTGTGTTTTTATAAATTGTAGGTTAATTATACCTTTTTTTTTGTAACGAGGGGAAACCTTCAAGAGGTACCCGACGCCGTGGGAGCAACGCCGGGTTATTGGGGATTTTTACCGCACTAAACCACAGAGGTCGTCCTCAGCGCTGCGTGGAGGACTCCGGCATCTCCAATGGAACGCAACAGAAGTCCTCCGAGCGCGATGCCCCTTACGGGCTCTACCTGGTTAGCATTTGCGCTCACCGTGCTTTCAGATGTTACAGCATGCGACCAGACAAGCCGTCGTCCTTCCCGAGGTCGCTTGGCTGGATGACTCGAGCTCCCTCTCTTGCCGCCCGCAATCCCAGAAGCCCCCTTTTAGTCGCCTCTTACGATAGGCGGGGGATACCGTAGCCCTATTCTGGTCCCGGAAGCAGAGGGAGAAGGTTAATTTTATTATACTTATTGTATGTTTTGAAAGGATGAGGTCACCATGGTAAAGTAGTCACTGCTGCCAAAACAGGGCAACTTCAAGGTGGTTACGAATATTAATGGTTTACCTTATTGAAACTAATTTGGTTCCCCCTCTGTAATAAATTATAATAAATTTCCGTTCCCACATCCTTCGAAAAAAATAACATATATTATAAATAAAAAAGATTAAACTAATTCATATTGTCACTATTCACTGTCGCTGTTCATCTTTTCCGGATCCACCGATTTATAGCGATAAATCTAAAACCGAAAAAAAATATAGAAATACTGAACTGAATTTCTCTTAAAAGGGCTACAATGGATAATAAACATTCATATTGCAGAAGAAACATTCGAAATTTCCTCTAGACATAGTCTGTAAAATAGTAGAACCGCTATGTAAATCAAAACACTGATTGTAAACAAATGATTGACGCAACAACATCGCAATAAAGTTGTGCCATGTATTACCAATGAAGTGACAGACAATTATCTACCAAACATTAATTTCTACTGTAGATACTTGCAACGCAGTACAGTGATAACATTAATAATTCGATTTCGATGTAGAATATTATAGTAAAGATACAATCTAACTAACTAACGTAACTTTTACTTATGTGTTCCCTTACAATTTTATACTATTTGATGATAAATGGTAAAAGATAGGGTTGCCACACGTACTTAATGAGGTATTGTGCTTTATTTGGGGTAATGGTATTTTATACTTTATGAGAAAAATAAAGTACGCAAAAATACTTTATTTTGCATGACTCGGATGGTTACAATTCTATAAGAATTCTACAAGGTTTCATCTAGCTATCTTACTAGCAACCATTTATTTTTAGTCTTGTCAAATTATAGAGACAAGCGTATAAAAGTGTATTAATATTAAATTTTTGACGCTGACGTCAAAGATTATGTCAGCGTCAAAGATTTAATAAATTCCCTTTGTTTTCGCCGACTAGAATTCCTCTCGATCCATCCTAAGAGCTGTCTGAGGTCAAAATTAAGGAAAAATATAAATTGTATTTTATTTTGAAACTACACAGATACTTTTTTTACTTTTTACAGCCAGTGTACTTTAATTGGTGAAAAAAAGGTGGCAACCCTATAAAATCCCACTGCTTACTTTAAACTTTAAAACACAGTTCTAAAATGATTTTTTGACAGCATTATTATGTAAGTGAGCGCACCTTAAAGATAGCTCGTAAGAGATACCTTATGTAATAATGTATCAAAATAATCAAAATAGATGAATCTTCCTGCTACAAATGCCACGCTTGATAAGATAACTCGCTAACACTAACCGCTTGGCCACGAAACATGTACTTGGCGCTGCAAGCGATAACGTTGAGCGAATTTTGGCATATTTCCTTGCCATCCTTATGAGGATTTTCTGGCCTTATAAGATCAGACACGTACATTTGTTTTTAACGGTCAAAACTGACACTTGCAGCGCAGAGGCATTGACGTGTGGACCGAATATTTGTAGGCTCTCGTGTAAGTTCAACTTACCTGGGGAACTTTTGTTTAACTACATATATGAAAGGAAAAATAATTATTACACGACGTTAAAAAACATTTATGATGCGATGTACACATGATGACACTTGGTAACTACCTTTTACCGGTATCGATAATCTACCGAAAATAGAATCCTATCAAAAACACTTCGTGCTAATAAGCCCGTCCAATGCATATAAAACAGTAAATTAAGTACCTACCATCTCCAATGTTGCAATAAGATAAAATATCGGCCTTATAAAGTATTGAGATCCATAATTATATCTAATTCAATCCACAACTTTATGCAAAGTTAATAAAACAAACCCAATCAACAAACATTTTTTCGATAGGAGATAAAACTGAGTATTAATCTATTATTATGTATGTTGAATTAAATGTCTTATTATATATGTTATTCTTTCATTCAGACGAGTCAATTGATGCGGACTGAAAATTAAAAATCTGGCAATAAAAAACAAATACGTTAAAACAGCCATTTTTGGTAAACAAGAGCAAATAGCACAATTGATAAACCGTGTTACAGATTTCATTTGTAAGTCAACCAATATTTTACAGTATACTGTTCACTTGACAGTAGAGCTTTCAAAATTATCTTTCAACTTCAAACCAAAATCGATTAACTTCCATTAAACGAAACATTATTCTCCTGGTTACCTACTATTTATACCTTTTGCCGCATTCAACACAAATGGCATTTCATTATAAATACGGGTGAAGATATCTGAATCAATAGTTTTGTTTTGTTGTCATCGGAAATTGATTAACTTTTACTAACTTTTGTCTTTGCCTACAGTACCAGTTATTATTACATGTTGAAATCTATAAAAAATCATTTTAAAAAAAATTAATGTATTTTGTGGAATGTATACAAGTATAAACGATTAAATTTTATATAAAATTCGACACAATTTGTCATAAAAATCGGCTTTTTCGGTTATCGATTCATTTAGTACATGCTTAATGCACTAAAGAAATCGATCAGCTCACAGCTCTAAAGTCGCAGATACACTCGGGAACAAATATTGTACGGATCACTGAGTCTACGTCACCCTGCAAAATTTATTGTGGGTTACGGAGGACATATTTCAATGTCCATCGCAGGTTTTAAATGAGGACAAACAGTTTTGTGTAGAGTTGTATGTAACCTTTTTTCCTATGATCACATCAATTTTATCAAATTTCATTATTTTATTCGCATTCCAATATCCTGCAACATTCACGAAGAAACTCTGTTAGGATGTGCCAAGTAAAAATATCCAGTTTTTGAAGTTTTTCAGTTACTTGTGTGCTAAAACTTTTCAAGTATAAAGTTTTGACTCGGACGGACTGATTTTACTACTGACTGACTCACTTCGTTTGCAAAATAATCAGCAATTTTTAAAATCGAATATCTCAGAATA
>MOOZ01000024.1:224656-247499 GCA_002930495.1 Cecropterus lyciades | reverse complement strand
GACCAGAACACAACAGCGCATAACACTGCTATTATTAGGCAGAAATAGGTGTGGCGGTGGTGCTTCTGGAGTCGAACCACAAGGAGTTCTACCACCTTCTTACCATCATAGTACTGCCCACATCACTACTACTCGACAACTTTACAAATTTTAGAAGTATGGATCATTGGGCTGCTGAAGATGTTGCACTTTGGACGTTTATATTAAGTGCAGGCATTGTAGCGTTTTCCTTCTACGTAGGATCAATAGATTGGTGGGTTATTATATGTTTTGGTAAAAAAAAAATAAAGAGACATTTAATTTTAAAGCAACGTCATACACTAGGAACTGCTGATAGTTTCTTTTTGTTATATAGTATCTTTTCTGGTGGACTGCATGGTAGCAAACTACCATGCAGTCCACCAGAAGGAAATGTACTCAACAATGTATCATCCTCATTAGACAGAGGTCTGAGGTCACAGATGCATTGTTATCTATGAAGACTAAATTAGAACGCCATATACATATGTCTTCCTTACCACGCCCTTTTGACTAGAACACAGCAGCGTTTAACACTAAAACGCTTTCTACACTCATAGCCCCACATTAGGATTTTCTCCTGTGTTGTGGATGCCATGGACATACAAAAACGAATACACAAACACCCAGACCCAGAACAGAAATCTAAACTGATCATACAGATGTCTGTCTGGCCGGGGATCGAACCCGGGACCCACTGCGTGTCAGACCGGTATGGTGACCACTCCACCACGTGGCTCGTCACTGTTGTTTTTAAACGGCAACCTGCTCCACCTTTGCCTGTGAAGTCGTTTCACATTGTACGTGGCCATATATGCACACAGACGCGTTTCACAACACTCAGGTTGAGTGTGTGTCAAACCAGAATACAACAGTACATCTGATGGTAAGTGGTCACGGCCGCCTATACAGGAGCAACATGGACATACATAAAGGAGCAATCACAAATAGAACAGGCGTTCTATCTAAAGGCAATCACAGTTGCGTTCCTACTCCCGAAGATTATGATGTTCGCCTCTTGGAAGTAAACCAGCAACCACACCCTACCACGAAATGTTAAGAACTGCTACAAGCTACAAACAGATGATGATGATAATGGTGGCACCTTCCGGGCGAACAATCGTCCTACCAACTTGCAAGTACCAACGCATTCATAATAATAGTTTTGTATATTTGCATCGTATGGATCGTTTTGTCTCCTCTCGTTGCACTACTTACTCGAGATGGAGTGGTACTTCACTCAACTGATAGACTTTGACGAGCAATAATCCGACTCATTTATGTCGTATCCACACGAGTCACATTATCGACACGAGTTAAAATACTGCAAATTACAAATTAATATTGATGTTCTTTGTTATATCATCAAATTTGTAGGAGTATATGGCATAACACTTGGCTCGTTAATATAAAAGTTGCAAATAGGATGACAGAGTACAGATTCTTGATGTCATAAAACGCATCATGTTGTATTAATAAAGTTTGCTATACGTATTTTATTTGTGTGCATCATCGTCAGAACAATAGTCTCACGCCCACTAATGTCCGATCTTTTAGAAAGTATGAGAAAGATTTGGATCATACTCCATCGCACTGGCCATTCGAAGATTGGTAGATTTAAGATTTTTTTAAATCTATACACATGTAGGTTTTTTAAGGATTGGGTTAAGGATGCGTGCCGCTCCGTAACCCAAAAGCGACAGGCCGAAATTCATACCATAAGCTATAACTGTACTCAGTATTTTTTATATCATTAAATTTTCGTCCTTACATGAAGCTTTTTACTGTACGTAGATCACCGGCGACGCAAACGAGGAACAAATATTAACAGCTGCGGTCGCCTACATGGAGCGCCCTGCGATGTTGACAAGAGTTCTCAACGATTTGTATTACCTGTTCCGTTACGAAAACAACTCCTTCGTCGGTCGCGCCCTTTGCATTGTGCTCGATGCTATGGAGAAGCATCTCCCCGAGAAGCATATCCAGATATCTGGCAGGTAAAAACATGCAACTATATCGTTACAAAGGATGCTTAAGAGTTGAACTGTGGACATATTCAATTTAGATAAGTATTACTCCCGACGCCAATATACACTGTGTGCGATTGGTCCATTGTACTTTAAAGAGTGGCTGACACCAAGTACAATTGACAAATCGACGACAAACGTCCAATGGAGACTCGGGATGTGTGCATTGACACTTGATGTAGTTGCCGACTGCAATTTTGTACTTTGCTTATTCAATGCTCAATTGGCAATAGAATGTCGTAACTTTTGAAAAATATATTCAATTTTTTTAAGCTATTGAGGCTTACGATGATCTTGAGATAGAGAGAGAAACCTAATTTAAGCTGGTTATAGATGTTCTACTAACGAGAAGGACAGAATCACATGTAATGTTAATAAAGGTATATTGGCTAATACATACATATAGCCAGATGAACACTGCGTTGAGTAATCATCTGGGGCCCATATCGCGTGTAAACTGGGTTCGATTCCTGGACAAGCAAAATATGTACATACAAATAACTATTTTATTTAAATAACTATTTTATTTTCATACAAATAACTTGTCCATTTACCAGTTTTTGATCTGGTTGTTGTGTTCGTACAACTCGTTTGGCTTAAATGGCGCCTGCTTTCCCCATATATGCCCTTTTCAACTTATTAGTGCCGATAGAATTAACAATTAAAATGAAGATAAGCAAAAATTTTGTCATGTCTGAAAAATTCTAAAAATAAAATTTAATAATTAGGACTTGGGCCTTAAAATTGCTATAATTTTAAATGTTACTAATAATCGATTACATATTCTATTATTTTTACACCATACTTTTGGTTCAGTATAACTTCATCAATACCAGGTGGCCAGTTAAGTTAATCGTGTAGTATCACCCACACTCACGGCACATGGAGGGGACAAGGAAATATTTGAAATGGATTAGATTCCACGTTTGGGGTGTTTCATTTTGTCGCAGTGCAACGCTGTTCTACATAGTTAAGGGGAAGGAGAGGCCCCACATCAGGATGAAGCTGCGCAACCGAATCATTTCCGTCCTCCTCGACGGCATGGAGACGCACATCGGTGACGACACAATGATGAGGAATGGATGTCTCACCCTCTGCCAATTTTCCATACCGAACGACGTGGTAAGTGTGTATCTCAAGTACTTTGCTATTAACGTTCGTATATGGTATGCTTTCATCATATTTTTGTCTCTACTAGTTCAGGACACTTTACCCATATTTGCAATTCCTCGAGCCACGTATCATCGAGTTTGAAGACGAGGGCATGGACACGGATGAAGAGGATAATGACTATGATAATGATGACGCTGATGTGGATTTCTCGTTCTTCTGAATATCATCAGTCTGTTCGTAACATTATAAACCATTTCCCAAACTTTATACTATTACAGTATAACTTTGTAGCTGTTATAATCCATATTTATCCTTATATCACTGTAACTAGCCTATTCTTAATATAATATTTATTGTCAATATAACCGAAAATTAATATATACGAAGTAAAGAGCCCTGTGCACTTCGTACGATTTTATTGCGTTTCCCCAAAACGATCTACATTTACGTTTTCCCCCAAACCACCCATAGAATATATGGACGAAAGACAGATACGTAGACATAGATCGTTTTGAGAAAACGTAATAAACTCGTACTAAGGACACTGTTTTCAACTCTAAATAGACTTCATAATACAAGCGCTTGTTACTGTGGAGATCCGATGATAACATAAGGATCACTTTTTACATATGAATGGATACACTAAATGAGAATAATTCAAACTCAAAATAAAGCAAAGAAATAGTCATGTTGAACAAAGACGATCAGTGAATTGTACGTTATTCCATTCCATTGTATGATTTACATAATATTCTATGTGTAACAATCATATCTCGCACCATATCGTTTTTTGAAAATAAACTGTAACCTTTATCTAAAAACATATTTAGTAGTAATTTAATATTTGTGTAGATTGATGTCTCTGTAGGACTTTTGCGTAACCTAATACCAAATAAGTAATTTTCATAGGTTAGGACCCAGTATGAACGATCTTACAAAAAAAAAACAACTCTAATAACTCAATTTGGTCAATATTTACTGAAATCGACCCTTCAAATGATACGCGAATTGCCAAACTTGTGCATATTATTATAACAAGTTTCGACCAATGATTAGTAGCAGTTATTTGAAAATAGTTTAGATGGAAGAATTTTAATTCTTCGAGTGGTGCGGCAACACTGTCACACTTTTATTTTTCCGCCTTGTAGCCGCAGCGTTCAGGTTTTAAGGACATATACTTCCATGAAGCACTCCAACTAATTCCTTGAAGGTTCTATTTAAATATAAAAAAAAAAAACTGGGTGTTAGGTAAGTTAGTACGTAGGTGTTCCCACATAAAAAAATAAGTAGTCTGAGTAACATTTTGTACTTTATCGTTATTTCGATCTTCACCTAGCACCAATGTAGGTGATATCGCTTTATTAATAACTGACAATTGTAAGCAAGTCATATAAAATTATTGGACTTATAGGTACGTAGCATTACAATTTTGAAATATAATTAATTATAGTCATAAATAAAGCGCATACGGTCTTGGAACACCTGATTAGGGATTGTTAGATTAGTATTCAAGAATTTTGGTCCTTCATACTAAATGCAATGTCGCCTATAAAACGATTGGGCAAAGACACATACCATCTTGTATATCTTAAACGGTAAATAAATTTGAAAAGATTGAAATTTTGAAGATACTCTTTAACATGTAATAGGTAATTGGTGTTTATACTGTGCATTGGGTAAGTTAATCTATCTTTTAGGGTTCAAGATTTCATCTAGTCACTAGTTTAGGTATAGTTCGTAACTTTATATAATAACTTAATTACATTTGATATATTTCTTGAAATTGGTAACTAAGAAAGTCAGTGGTATTGTTAACCAAATTATACATCAGATTTATGTATTATTTGACACTTTAAATTTCACGAATTTTATGATATGAGACTTATATTAATAACTTACATTTTTTCTTTCAGTTACTATCAATTAACAGATTTTTGGAAACTGGTATATGGATAAATGAATAAATATTGTTTAAATGTTAATTTTTGTTAAGTTAGTTTCGAAAAAATGTGGACGTGATCTCGTGTTTAGGTTTAATTTTTTTGATTTACAATAATCATTCCATATATTTCGATATTTCCGATACTGTTTGGTCTATCAAAACATTGTTTTATAATTTTAGTGTAGTAATGTAGGTATATTTTAGAAACCTCTTTTTCCTATTTCTCATCTGTCTTCTTTATTTAACTTTAATATTTTTTTAACTTTGGTATATTTCAGCACTCTTTTTAGTCAGTAGCTTGTCTTGCCGTATTTATAACTAGTTGTAGTCATCAGTATTAAGTTGGATGTAAGTTATTCTAATTTGCTGCGGGTCATGCGAGTCAGCCTATAGGGTGTGTTATATTTATCAATACTGTATCACGATTTGAAATGAAATATCATTAACATTACAGCACATACATAGTATTGAAGAAAGGCTTATTAACAATATTTTTGGCATTAATGCTGCGGAGATTGCCACTTTGCCAATATAGAATATTATACTCAAAACATTGATGTTTACTATTTATTTTTTTATTCTCTCGTACATTTTCTTATCTGGTCTGAGTCTAACTCATTATTTTTCCGCCTTGTAGCCGTCTGAGTCTAACTCATGATAATCTGAACCAGGCTTAAAAAATTACATATTTTTTTTTCTATCACTATTACGATCAACCTTATCCAAACAAATGATGGGGTTATTCGGTGACTCCGACAGGATTACTAAATCATTTGAAAAAAATTGAGGTTACTTGTGGCATAATATTTTCTATAAAGTGTATAAGCCATACATCTTTGAAGATGGTAGCTCTTTGTGGTTCGACTCCGGAAGCACCTCCGCCACACCTATTTCTGCCTAATAAAATCAGTGTTATGCTGTTGTTTTCTGGTCTGATGGGTATGGTAAGGGAGAGTTTTTCGAGGCATTCTATCTTAGTCGTCAGGGGTACGCATCTGTTGCTAACCTTAGGTGAGACTTTGATCTTACCTAGGGTTGATTACAGATATCCATGGGCGGCAGTAGCCACTTTCTATCAGGTGGGCTGCATGCTCGTTTGCTACTTCCTAACTATAAAAAAACTTAATTCCGTCTTGCCCGTTACCTAAACACATTCTCAAAACGGTTCTGGATACTTTGGCGTTAATTGCATATGTCCATGGGAGGCAGTTGCCTTTTACTACCTTCAGCCGTGTCTGCCACTAGTATATTATAAAAATTATCTTTACCAAACTACGCCAACTGTATGTCTATGATATTATCGGTATCGTGATATAGTTGATTATGTACCACATCAGTAAGTCGGCGAATGAATCGCACCTGATGGTACAAATTAGAATATGTAGTTCGTAAGTTCAAGGAAATTTGACCGCAATATATAGCATTGTCGTGGCTCGCATGTTGAGGTCATCGCTTGTCCTGTTAGAGGAGGGTTGGATGTGAGATTTAGCGGGGAAAATCAGATGAAAATAAGTATCATTCTACCTACGACAGTTTATTTGTGACGGTATAATTTACAGCCACTGTATTTTTATAAACTTACTTTATGACACTGCAACTTTTAAGACACTCAAGCCTTATTAGAATAATTATTTTAATACACGTAACACGTGTTGTACGATTTGCACATGACATTTAAAAGACACTATGTTAAATATAATTAAATCTACTGCGTTAGTTAAATTATGTTTTTAAAGTTTTATCCCAATGTTTTTGCTAAAAATTATCAGGAGTTTGAAACCATCCATGTAATTAAGTGTTCAAGCCAAAAAAATTGAGATGCATTTTTATTGCATAGTGATCCATCTACCGATGTATATTTTGATGTACTTAAATATCGGCGTTACAAACAAACATCGTGCCGTATAGTGTCGTGCTAATAAGTATAGTTACGATCGGGTACCGGATTACCGGGTATACGCGAGCAGAAGTCTGAATGCCGAATGGCTTGACAATTACATGACTCATTTGGCCAATAATGTGTCCAATGTTAGAAGTAGGTTTATATAAGATTTACATTATAATAATTTAATACCAGAAGGGAGTTTTCTTATATAAAGTTGTGCGAATAGACATAAAAATAATCTTACCCTCCAAAAAAACTGTTGTAACTGGAATCCTGCTTGTTAAAAATCTGATGGACTTTGCTTTTCTTGGTTGATACCTCTGCTTGATCTTTTTAGTTGTTTAGCGTAAGAATAGGTGTAATCGACCATGTATCCGTAGATCTAGTAGAATATATGTTAATTACCCAATTTTATCCAGAGTATTTAGGTTTTTAGATTAATAATTTAGATCTTTTTCACTTGCCGCTTCATCGCTCGTCTTCATTAGCCAAAAATGCATCTGTTTTCTTCTTGCGCGATCTTCTTTCCCACTAAGGTATAATGCTATAACATGTACGTGAAAAAACTTGGACTTGTTACAAACTTTTTATCCTTCCTATCTTGTGTCTTTTCGAAATAATATTGCTCATTATTTTTGTGGATTATTGTACTCGTATTATATTAATTAAGAAAGATTGTGTTTTTCGTCTGATATATATTTGTGCTTTTTGATTCCTGTTTTAATAGATGTCGATATTGTTTCATGACACTAAGAATTCATTCAATGTTAACGTTTTGGGAAATATATAATAATTTATATGTAAATTAATTTGAACTGTCAGCGTTCTTAAAAAATATAACTTTCGCATAACTAAATCTTTACTACTTTTATGTTACGAATGTTAATTTAACATTTAAATATTTTTCTGTACTTAAGTCCCTTTTATTGTTTGTCTTTTGTCCTTTGAACGTTAATCATTTTAAATATATTAATCTGTATAGATACTCTTAGGTAAAAAAATAATGTGTAAATAATTTGCGATTATATATTCAGCAAACGTATAGCGCCTGACAGTACAAATTAATCAATTAACGATTTAGTATGTAAGGTAATGCTAAGATCGGGGATGTGTGACCACTTATATAGTGTCGTCGTGACCGACACCTCGGAAATGTATTACGGCTATGAGGTAATCGCTTGTCCCGATGAAGGGAGGCTGAATGTTAGCGTTTAAAAGAGAACATTAGATATAGATAAGTCGGATTCTGTCTACTAAAGTTGTGTGTGTTCACATTTGTCTCATAGATTTAAACTATATGTGTAAATTCCAGCGCTTTGCATATTTTTTTTAAATATTCCATAACTCGGGGAATTTAAGCATTAGCATGAAAGTGAAGGCTAATCAGACGAATAGCGGGTCGGTAGGTGTGGCCCTACTAGGCTCATTATGATGGACGTAAATCTTATTTTACCTAACCATTTATTCGAAATGCTTGTACAATTTCAATACCTCTACGGTACTTTCATAATATATTTAAAATGTTTGTTGTTGGCAAAATTATTAAATGGCAAAACCATTAATGTGGCGTTAATAAACGAGAGAGGAATCTAAAAATGTTTCATAAAATTATGTACGACTCTCTATAGCTAAAGCTATTTTTTTGCAAAAGGGAGTAATGAATCACTTATCATATACATTATAAGGACCTTTGTAAACTGGCCGGGGTATGCGACTCGTGAACGCTTGGACAATTGCACGGCGTATTTGGCCAATAATGAGACCAATATTCATCGACCTTTATAAAGGGCCCAAATAATGTAACCTTATTAAAAAAGCTCAAGTAAATTGAATCCCACTTATAACAATCGTATGGTCTTAGTTTGTTCTTATTGCGTACCTCTGCTTGGTAATTTTAGTTGTACATAGTAAGACTAGATGTAATCGAGCGTGTATCCATAGTTCTCATAGAATGTAGTATGTAAGTGATTTCATCCCAAGCATTGATATATTCTTCATTAAATAATAATCTTTGATGTAAATCTTTTTTATTTAACACTTCACCTCATTTCTTAATTTTTACAATACATGCACTTTGATTTTACGCTTTCATTTAAATTTTGTGTTTAATAATGTTTGCTTATTTCCTATTCCTTGTATTGTTTGCAATTTTTTTTATTTGTTATGTTTTGTTTTTTTTTTTTGTGTTATTTATTATTGTTATTATTTATGTCCCGGTTTGCAGCTCAAGCATATATCAACATCGAATCTAATTTTGACAAGATGTTCATATATATGTACATCTTGATGGATGTAAATTACATTGATACCTAAAAGTAGAAGAACTAAAATGTTTAGTCAGATTTTCATCTATCGAATATAAGAAAAATGTCTCGACTATATTGAAACTAAATAATAGAAAAAGAAATGGAACTAAAAAGTTAAAGCACACTTTCATTTATCGAATATTACAAGAACCTCATAATTTAAAAAAATATTAAAAGAGAAGCTTACAATTATCACACACACCAACGGTATCAGTCAAGACTGTAAAATTCTTTCTGATAGGAATCCAACTACGAGACTACTAACCACACTATTATGATCAGTTTATAATGGAGTTTCTGTCTTATTGGAACTGGCTTACATATTCCATGAATTTTAATAATGAACAGAATGGACTTAGCAGATCTGTTTTGTATTACACTAAAACTTACCCTATCGTAGACAAGTGATGTTACTTAGTGATATGCTCCTATTAGCATAAAATAAGTTCGAAGAATTCATCTATTGGTCATTGATCGTATAGGAAAGGATCGCATAGAAAATATGTATCAAGAATAGAATCAGTCTGTAAATTTATATCAAGATGCAGATGTCGCCTACACCGATCTTTTGAGAAAAAATAAATACTCAACTAATTTGCATTATCTTAAACATTAAGGCATTTTAACATTTTCTTTCACTTCAAAAAAAATAGAAGAGACTTCAAGTTCTCGCTTTCTTACGCGTTTTCAACGGTCACAGACCACTTTTGAGTATCCCTTCCGACTAAGCCAGTCTTTAGTCTTTTTGATGGATAGCTTCAACTTCAGACCAGCTTCACTTTCAAGGAAAACGGAGACTTCAATAAACTATTTGCCAGAGTCGAATGTTGATCTGTCCCATCCATCCATTCATCAGCCTTAGGAGCTTTACGAGATCCACTTCTGGACATAGACCTAAATAGCGCCACTCCAACCGGTCCTATGCCCTATGAGTCCAACAGTTTCCCGTTGTCTTCTTCAGGTTATTGATTCACCTGGTCGGAGGGCGACCTATACTCTTTTGGCCTAAACGTGGTCGTCACTCGAAATCCTTTATTCCTTCGACTTCCAAAGTTTTTTCTTTTATTATAGCCTCATTTACAGTTGAACTGACTGAAGTTTTTATTTTTTTGTGATGGACTTCGCGAAATGTATTTATCTATCAATAATACAGTACAATAGTCACACACACATGTAACAAACGTAGCAAATTAGTAAATAGTTGAACTTGAGATCCCTATCCTTGGAAAATAGTAGCCAGTGCTATATAGAATCGAAGAGTCATTTAAATATTGTCACAGATGCGTTCTACGAATCAATGTATGCGTTATCGTTCCCTACAGAGACACTGCAGTTAAAACTTAAAAATAACCTTTAATATAAACTATTACAATTTGTACCACAAAAAGTACTTTTCATAATGATACTAAAAAGTTATATTTCAGTAGAATAACAAAAAAAAAATAAGCAATTATAAGGAGATTACATACAAAAATAGTACTTAGTATGATTAAGGTGTTGTGTAAAAAAATATACGTGACGAATTAGATTAAAATTAGATAACCTCTTTCCTTTCGGAAGTCGGTTAAAATTAGAAAGACAACCTACTGAACACATATTAATAATAAATATCTTAAAAAATACACGAAGTCTTAGAGCCTATATATACAACCCTTTTCAATATATACTAGTAGCAATTTCAAAACTCAAGAGACAATGTCTTTAATCGTACAAGTTTTCACCTCACCGGTTAAAAGTAGTATGTAAGAATTCAACTAAAGCACGATTGAACAGTAGGTACATGTTTTTATAAAATAATATTATATGTAACTAGCTGTGCCCCGCGGTTTCATCCGTACTATATAAGAAATAAACAAACATAGCGTGACGTTATACATATAGCCTATAGCCTTCCACAGTAAATGAACACAAATATATTTTATTCGAACCAGTAGTTCCTGAGATTAGCCCGTTCAACCATACAAACAAACTTTAGATTTAATTTATTTTATTATTATTTAAAATAAGTCATATTCTCAAATTAATAAATAATGTGTTTATAAAAACATGTTATGTTTTTAATACATTTCATATTAATTAACTGATAAAACTTTCAACACAAAATTAGGTAAAATATATACAGTAAACACTACAATAAATACAAATATATACAGACAAATTGAAATGTTAATGCATAAGTTAGGTTTTTCTATAATGAAATAAAAAATACTGAAATCAGTTAAATTCGCACATTTTATTTGACCTTTCAAAGAATACTTCATAATTTTGATTGTGAACTAAACTGATAGGGTAAGCAAAGTATTAAACATTAAGTAAGACATAAGAGATTACAATACACATTAAAAAAATCAGTCTATACTCAATTAGCAAAATTGAATTTTCTCGCCGTATTCGTTAACCAACGCTTTTTCTTCAACCGGTGTGTTGAAAACAATGTTTAAATAAAAAAAAAACTATTTGGTGCTACTATTACTTTGAATATTATAAATTAAAAATAGTCATTGGTGCAGTAAAAAGTCTAGTTTCAAGTCATAACAAATAACTATGAATATTTATATCAGACCAATTTATTACGATTATCCGAATGTAATTTATTCTTCAGTTACTTGTATTTGTAAGAATAGAAAATGACTAGAATAGACAAGAAATATAAAAGCCTGTGATATTATAAAATCAAATCAAAAAACTTCATTTCCAAAAATCACTAATTATATTTTCGTCATCATACATATATGATGACACATCATCATATAATATCTTATAGCAATACATTAAATAATATATAAATCTCTACAGTCATTATCGTAAAAAATATAGTAAAGACTTAGTATTGCGAAACTATCCAAAAGTATTAAAATGCAAGTAAATGCTCTTTTGTTAATTAATCAAAGAAATTAGGGATTATCTCATTAGGTTTTTACGGGTGCATCGGGTCAAGTTATAATCTTAACAATATTTATACTCATTACGACAAATAAAGAGTTATCTTGTTATTTTGCTACCTCCTTTAATGTCATATGTCGAAAGAAAAATACTATATATCGCATTACAACATAAATGAAACTAATACTTAACTTTTCTGGTATAAGTATTACAAGGATCCCTTATTTTTTCTAGTAATAAACAAGCCTATGTTACTTTGGAATAATGTAGCATTGTAATGGTGAAAGATGTTTTAAAATCGGTTCAGTATCTTTGTGTTTATTAATTACAAGCATACAAAATACAAAGTTCTCCTCTTTATAATATTAGTATAGATATAGTATGTAGTATTGAACCTAATATCTTCTCGTTTTGTTAAAAACCTATTTAAACTCTGTATGACTACAGTACACATATCTAGTACATTTTGAATTTAGTCTAGTTGTAATTCGCTCAGGGTACACAGTCTAAGAACACCTAGTCTTACAAAATTATAATAAAACTACTTATAAAGTTAGGAAATAACCTCGGAATAACAATACGCTACTAACATGTGTGATGGTATATCATTATTTTAAACTGTGCAGTATGCACCCCTCTTCTTCCCACTTAGGATACGCGTGAAATCGATAAAAATATAGACTGTTACTTTATTATAGGTATAGTACACGATATAAAGAATTTTCTATTGTTCCTTCATAATAAATTGGACGCTTTTTATTATTAAGTAACATATGTCGGACTGGTATTTATTCCCTTGAGAAATTTTCAAGGCAAACATAGTGTTCTCGACGACTCCGTACAATATAGTCAGGAGGTATATATAGGTGCTGGGACCTATATATTTCTGCCTAATAACAGCAGTGTTAGACGCTGCAGTATTTTGGTTTTAAGGATGTGATGAGGAAGACACTTATTCGAGGCGTTCTAAGTCCTTATGGGTAGCAACGCATCTGTACTCTACCGGTCTTACCTGAGGATGATTACAGAAGTCCGTGGCTGGCAGTGACCTCTTACTATCAGATAAACGGTGTACTCCTTTTGCTACCTCTATATTATAAAAGTTTAGGTTAAGGAGTACCCCGTCATGTACCCAGACAGATCTTAATATATTTTTAGGCCTATATACTTAGATAATTTTATTTGCAGTTGTTCGAATACGAGCGTGTGGTGGAGATCCTGCTGAGCGGCGTGACCGATGGCAACCAGGAGGGCTTCGTGCAGCGCATCGCCATCTACCTCCTGAACTCCCTCGCGTGCCAGGTCGACGGACGTCAGAAGCGGTTCCTCGGTCACCACGGCGCTATCACGGTAAGTGATGCACCTTGATTTTTTAGTATTGTGATTGTTTTTCAGACTTATTTCAATATTAAGTGATTTCTGAAAGCTTCTATTTGTATAAACTTTATATGTCAAAGTTATTCGAAAATGAACAAACAAAAATTATACCGTGTGCAAAATTATCCCTTCTGCGCGTCCAAACAGCCGCAGGACAAACTAACTAATAGTTTGTTAGAGTACGCGAAACGAATTCAATATTAACAAATGTTTTTATTAGTTTAAGCTACAACTTCACTAGGTACAACGATAATTTCCATATTTTCACATAAACTATTACATTTTTTTTAAATCTTTTAAAATACAAATATAAAAATACAAATATAAAAATACGCCTAATTGGTGTGATAGAAAGTAAGAGACAGTGACAATTACTTATAAGACAATTTAATGACATTTTGGTAACGATACACTTAAAGCATCGTTGTAAAACTAAAGACTACGGATGTTAATAAGAATCACCTAATATAACGTCAAATGAATCGTCGAACATATTCATTGAAACGATTATTTCATAAACACCAGTATGTAATTATGCGTAATTGGATTGGATCTTTACAGAAAAGTCATTGTCAATTGGAGATTGACATCGGCTGCAAGTTTCGAAGTTATTATTTCTTTAACAACAGGCTTTACAAGTAAACGCACTACTTTTAATATATTAAACGAACAATTGAATTGCGAAAAATGTTGACTTCTTCCTTGTAAATGAGATATGAAATGAAAAATGTTCTATTGACCCTGTAATCTTGACGGAGAACTGAAAGCTGTCGAGGTGGAACTGCAGTGAAATGAAAATGTTAACTTATGTTTTTATTGTTAAACGACCGTACATAATACTAATTAATGTAATAATACTTCGAAATAACAGCAGGACATTGATCATTGTGAATTACACTTCATAACTAAAGTGACCATACATCCCGTTTGCGGGATCGTCCCGTTTTTCGGTCCCTCGTCCCGGTGTCACTGAGAACAAAGTCGGGACACACATAATTATCCCTTTTCCCAAACCGTAACGGTGATAATCAAGGTCAATACTTAATGAACCCGCCAAAATTTTTATTCTTTACCAAAATCATCTCCAGGTAATTTTTTTTTTCAGACATATTTCACATACAACAATACATACTGTATTTAATTGATATAAATCGCTGTCCCGTCCTGTGACAAAAAATAAGTGGTCACATTATCCAAACCTCCTCTAGTTAGGACTAATAAAGGGGGTTGCAGCCATTGTTAAATTACTGAATATCCAGAGCATATTGTATTTAGATCCCATGATTCATTTCCATTGTAATCTATAGAATGAAAGCAAGACAAAATATATGATGGAATTGTTTGAGTTTTTAGAAAAACACCATATTTACTCAAACAGGATGTATTTTATACCTATGAAATCACAAAGGAAAATAAAAAAATGACTCTCCGAACTTGCAACCGAAACTAAAATTTTGTGCGTTGTAAAAATATGGCATAAATATCATCATAAGAAAATGCCATACTATATGAGCTAGTATTACGGAAGTCAATCATGATTATAAACCATTTTTATTGATAACACTATAGCTCATATATTTACTAAATAAAAGAAAGAAAATCGGTCTACTAGTAAAGAAAATAATAAACGTTACTACGAGAATATAAAAGATATGTATATTCCAGAACAACAATGTGTTACGAGATCATTGTCGTGTTATAAAATAATATGTTGATAAGTGCAACAATTTGACGGCGACTTCTAACTCATTCATCTCCACTTACTCGATCTCTCGATGGACCGGTACGACAATTTTGCAATTTAACAATCAAGTCATGACATGTTAAGTAATTCAGTAGTTTAAAGCTGGTAGATCACATTGTGATTCGACTGTACCACCGCCACCCCTGTTTTTGTCTAATACATGCTAAGCGCTTCTTTGTTTTGTTTTGAAGGGCCACACCCTTCAAAACAAAACAAAGAAGAGGTTCATAGTTATCCGAGGTGTTCCAAGTTAGTCCTCAGGGATAGCAACGCTTCTGTGGACAACCTTAGGTAAGATCTTATCTGGAGTTAATTACAGATGTCCATGAGCGGCAGTGGCTACTTACCATCAGGTGTACAGCATGCTCGTAAGCTACTTCAATACTTTAAATAAAAAGGTCCAGCATAGTGTAAATGGTACATCTTTGGTCCATCCTAATGTGTAGCACCGAAATTTTAACCCTAGGCAATTCTCAATACAATTTGCATCGCACTTTCGTGTCATTATAAGATCTAACACGTACATTTGTATTATAAGCCCAACATAGCCTACAGCGCTAAACGACTGATGCTTAATGCGAATATATTGTGGCCCTCGGTTTAGGGTCAACTCACATCAAAGTGTGTGGTGACGTACAGTGAGCTTACATGATAGATTGTTCGTGTCGACCACTATCCCCGTAAATCGTCGAATGTCTGTCGACAAGAACATGAACAGTCGCTCGCGCAATTATCTTTTTTTTTCCTGAGACAAATTTTATTGACTGCTGTGCGCTTGAGCGGTCTCTACCGACTTAAGTATGTAATTGCAAACGAATATACAGTTGATCTTTTATTCGATGCTTACTACACAAAACAAAGTTAAATATTACTGTAGTTGATCACCAATACGTTGCAACCCCTTGTAAGTAAACAGGAGCGTTTCATGTAAACCGTTCAAAATAATGTACCAAAGAGCTACACAATTGAAATAAGAAAGAAAAAAAGAAGAAAAAGAATAGTGTCATTCCGATAATAGCGTGCTTATTAATCTTTGTAACGACGTACCTATATTTTGCCAAAAGCAGTAACGGTCTAATGATATGAATGTGGACCGGGATACCCGGGAACGTATCTTTAACGTTTGGAAGTTATATGCGTATTAGAAATTAATGATCATTAGCCTTAGCGGTAATTTACAATATCGTAAAGATTCTACATATCTGAGAGTCCTTTCAAAAAAATTCTAACAGATTTGTGAAGACTACTAAAATCGCAATCACCCCTCCCTTTCATTCTGAAAGGAGACCCGCGTCTACCTGTGAAATAATAAGGGGCTGCGGACATTGATTCTGTCTTTACTGTATGGATATCTTTTCAAGTAACTAACTACGTTTCTTAGGTTGTCCCTTTACGTTGAACCCGTGACATTTGAATAATGTTAACCGTACTTAAGTAACAGCGTCCAAGTCACAACAAATTATTCAGGATGATTACAAAATCGATCGCTAACATCCTTACTTCGTTGCCACGTCCGTAAATATTCTATGAATTTTGAATTCGCTTGTGAGTAAGATAACAATGCAACACGATAGATATCGTCCGTCTGCGCCTACATAATATTCAAATCTGTAGCCTGTCCGTAGCCGACTACGAAATGCAATACGATACGCGATACGAAGTGAATAATATGGCTGTGCTCGGCCTTTGTTTTTGCTCAGCCTATTATTCTGTCGACATGGACCTCAATGGCTAACATGATAGAACCCTGCAGTGCACCGTATCAGGTTTAAAATTACTAATTGGCAGAAGCCCTAATTAATAGCCGTGTTTGTTTACTTGCTGTGCACGTCTATATTTGAATTCTCAATTAAAATATCATATTCTCCATTTCAATGTTGATAAAGGAACTTTGATTCATCTGACTGCAGCGTCTACATTTATTTCTGCCATATACATATTATAGAATCAGTGTTCGCAACGTTTGAGAGTGAGATATACAGCAGCATTATATATGTAGCTGATCGGATTTCGTCCTCAAAGGTACTCGTGACACTACCTCCCGAACTGATATCATTTAGAACTCCCGTTCTTAATGATATTGATTCCAGATATCTACGAACGACAGAGACCACTTCTAATCTGGTGGGTGGCACGCCTGTCTGTTGCTTCAATTATGTTAGAACAAGATTAAAAAAATATAGGACCGCGTTCCGTGCAAAATCTGTCCGCCTTGCCGCCCAGCGCCGAGAAACGCCCGATTTTATGCTTTGTACTTATTTTTGTTCCCTCGATACGTCGTGCTAAGCGTAATCGAGACTGAAAGAGATAGGCTCACTAATTTGTTCGAATATACACCGCTATATACCCAGGCTATATATATATAGTACGTTATATATATATATAACGTAGTGTGTCCTGTTATATCTACCGACTGAAAAACACCATAACGCGTAGCGATATTTTATTGACCGATACGCGGGCAACGTTTATGAATGTTTTATGTGCAAATGAAAAACCAACTCATGAATAAACTGTGCCTATATCAACTGTGTAGTTTTTACAGCTATGTACAATTCGATTATGTAAAGCGTTAAGGTATCGCTACCTAGAGTATTGTAATTTGTTTCGTAAAATGTGTCAAGTTGCAAAAGGCATAGCGATACCATTTTAGGCATTAATACAAATCTAAACTCGGATACATCATTATTTATTAAGGTTGTCTCGTGCTCAATTACCTTTAAAAGTGACCATTTCACTTGTCATACCGTCGTCAAATCGGCTATAGCGATGTTGCATGTCTATTTATTATTTTGTGTATACATATTTGATGATAATATAATCTTTATATATTAGTCATTTCCCATCATGGAGATTTTGTAGCTTGTTAAATAAATTGCAACTCGTTAATAATACATTATAAAAGATACATTACATATATGTCTATACGAAAGATAGAAATGTGAAAGGTCAGTCTTATCTTTATTTGTAAAGTTATAGACCCCTACTTTATTTATTATCTCGTAGGTACAGATGTAAGATGAGATTCAATGAGATCATTGTCCTATAACCTAAATCAATTAAGGCAGGTCACCAATACCTTTGTTCCACGTAGCGTTAATCCTTCCCGTTAACCTGCTAATCTATATACATAAAAGGCTATATGAGATGTAACACGGATGTGTTGCTACCTTTGTAAAACTATGTCTATTAACTTACCTCTAACATGTTATTTCTCAAACACTGCTACCTTTCCTGCCAGGTGGTCTTGTAACCTATAAGAAAAACCTTGGACAAAAATACCTTGCTCCAGGTCGTCCTAAGTTGCTTACCTAAGGTTAGGTAAGACACGGATGCGTTGCTACAGTTCGTCTTATATTTCACCTCAAATATATTGCGATTAAAATGCGTGGCTACTTTTGCTATCTCACCGTCTTTTAACCTACCTCGTAGGAGAGACGCAGGTGCGTTGCTATCTTTCACTTATTTTTTTAAAGGTTTTATTAAATATGGTAAGCGACTCATACATTGCTAACTTGCTAGCAGTGAGTTCCTACCATTTAGCATGGAGCTGAGGAATGAAATTTCTTCCGATAATTGGTTTATATTACAGAATTAGCGTGTTGCGAAAAAGCATAAAGCCTAGCACAACCTATAGCGCCAATTTTTTCTGTGATTCTGAGATACAATTTCACTTTAAGTTGCATAAAACTAACAATAGAATAATAACGTAACAATAGAATACCACTAACATAATTTAAGATATAATGCCTAACTAACAAACGATTAACATGCTATGCGTCGCCACGCAACTAAAGCAATAAATATTATGCGAATGTGTTGCCAAATATTAAAAGTGAATTGTATTTACTAAACAGTCACAATCTGACCTTTAAAATATGTAGATAAACATATTATGTAAATAAAAATGTTTTGATCACCGGCCGCGCCGGCAACTTTGTTTATAAAAGCTGTAAGTAATCACTTTCCGAACCACCCACTAAACAGTGGGGATCGTAAATATCTTTTTACGTTTTTACACTATATGTTTTAATAGTATTGTATTATTATGTATAAATAAGGTAAAGAGGGTACCCCTCGAGGCCCGACTATCCTTGCCCAACCGCCCTTATGTCGACTCGGCCGTAGCATATGAGAGACCGGAGGGTACACAAAAATATCTATTTATTTTGAATTTCGTCACTATAAATATATCGAATCAATTTTGTGCCTTATTGTTTGCGAGAAAATTAATGATATCATTCCTTGCTGGTCACTAAATATGTACTAGATTTTGCCACGTTGCACCCACAAAATTGGAACTTAAAACGTAAACTATGTTGGTTCCTAACATCAATGCTAATGGCTCATCACAAGCAGAGTAACCTCACGCTATAATAGAATCTTCATGCGACATTGTGTTGCTCTCGTATAAGCCGGGAGCGCAAATTACTTTACATTGTAGGCACGAGTATGCTCCAGCATAGTATGAGAATGGCAATCAATTCAGGATTTGAATCTAAATCGTGCACGTAACAACTAGACGACGCAAAATAACATTGAGGTCGTATGAATATTTTACACGTGGTCTGGAATAATACTATTATTTTGTACCCAATAAAGCCTCGGTCTTTTGGGACTGGTCCGAACACCGAATCTCATTTGTCATGTTATTGGAGTCTCAAGACAAATGTTAAGGGGTCACTGAAACTAAGTCAACTTTACTGGTACTAAGTACAGCTTTAAAGGTTAGTACTCATCTATTGATGTTATTTTAGTGAACAGAAGTCCTTAAGTGCCTTGTTTTAAAGGGTGTTGTAAGTCATTAACATTAGGCGTGCCAACTTAGTTATATAACCCATTATTGGGTATGATACCATTCGTAATCAGGGATGTCCATTCGACAGTGAGCACTCACCATAAAAATATAGTGTATTTTCAATATTGATGCTAAAATATTATAGGGCTGTAAACATATGTCGCTGGGCGTTTTATATTAAAATTCATTTATAAAACCTTTATTGGAATCAGAGGCTTTGCTCGTGCGTATAATATTTATAACTAATATGAATATTTATTGAAACCCAAATTTAAAAGCCAGAGCGATGTGAGCGCACACAAAAAATGCGAAATATAAAACAGGAAAAGTTTAATAAATCTGATTACAAATATCAAAATGCTTTGCAATAACATGATTAAATAATAAACCAACAATATGGAATATTTAATGATTTAGTAATTGATAGCGATTCGCGATGCGTTGAAAATTATTTTACTGAATGGTTTTCAGCTGAAACAATATTTGTATCGAATCCCGCTGAGCATTAAACTATCACGATTCACTAATCTTATTCGTTTAAGCCCTGTGATAAAACTAACACCGAATAAAACGTGTCAATTGTAATAAAATGCATTTGCGCTTTCCATCATAAAAAAAATAACTCATATGTTTATTAAATCTTGGTCCGAGTCTCTATTTAGCAGCGTCTACACATCGTATACATAGTCGTGGGATTATAATAAGAAATAAGCCTAAACAAACTGCTAATGCGCGCTAAAGTTCACGAAAGAGTATTAACCTAACCTTACGAGGAGACTAAAACATAACGTATCGTTCATGAATACTTAAAGTCACTAGGGAGTGAAGTATTCCCACCTAAAGTTACTCAAAAACACTTATCAGCATATTCACGTTATTACCTTGTGATAATAAATTATTATAGCGAAATGCATTTGCGCATAACATGTTTTCTCGTAACAATGTCCACTCTTTGTAGTCTTCTGTTATTTTTGCGTAGCATAATCTGTCGTATTAATAATTAATGTGCCAAATACCGGACCTTAAGTATTTGCAGAGTGATATTCAGTATTATTTTATGTACACGCCTGCGCCTGCGCATGTCCATGATAGCAGTAATCATTTCTCTTTAAGCTTTAAGTCTCTTTAAGCAAATTGCTCTAGCGAATACTGTTGCGAACAATTTGTTACACTTGTAGCGGTGCTACGAAAAACCAGTAATGAATAATTAAATAGCACATATTACGTACCTATTATTTTTCAAAAAAATTGTGGTACTCATAAGAATTTAAGTTTGTCAATTTATTAGGTGTCATTATATTAGCAATTTAAAACTTCGATCTCGAAGTTAAAAACGTATATTCTGCTATGCGAATAAATTTGACTGTAAAATTGTAAATTCGGCGTCTGGGCATTATAATAATCAGATATAAGCAGTAGGTGCCTCGCTTATATTGTATAAGCGAGGCACCTACTGCTTCTATTAAACATTCTTAACTGTCTTGTTTGCGACTGTACAACGAATTAAGGCAGCTTTCAGGGTTATCTGATTCCTGAATGATATGTGCATATTTTAAGTGGCAATAAATTTGATGATAATATATTAGACATAACGGTTATTTTGTTTAACGTTGTCATGACTTGATTGTTTCGTTTCAATAAATATATCATAGAAGCAAAACGTTGGCTGATTCCTCCGGTGTTTATCTTATTTAAAGAGGATTATGTCATGAAGAAGATAATTTGAAAGATATATATCTTATCGGAACAGTACTTCTTACTCGTAGTTAATAGAAAAAGAAAAACTATCTAACTACGTTTGTTTCCGCATGCACAACCTTTTGTGTACTCGGATGATTTCTATTTTATTATATAGCTTTAGTCGTCTTTATTATTCAGTTAATGTTTAATTTAATCGGTTTTTGAAGACAAACTTCTTTAGAATCGTTATGATTTGAAACTCGATGAAACGAATATCCATCACGATAAAGAAGCAAACACATACATATATGTATGTATATGATTAAGTCGGCGAGAGAAAGATACAAAATACATCACTCAGTGTTTTACATAATATGTGATATATTATTTTACATTAAAGTATTAAATTAATTTTAAGCTTGGTAATAATTATAAACCTTACATTTATCTTGATACTCCTCATACTCTATATCCATCTCAGTCTCTCGTAGGCTACTTTTCAGTAGTTTTACTTCTGCCTTGTGTTAATTGCACGCACACGCTTGCTTTTTATAATTTATTCGATTACCTTATTAATTTATTCGATTCATAAGTTGAATAAATTATGAATCTCGTCGAACTTAATCTGACTGGCAAAGAGGGATGGCTTTATTCAAATGGCAAGTATAATTGATTTCTGATTGCCTAACGTCCCTGTTGTTTTGATATTACTGCCCAATTTGGCATCTGTCAATTAAGCATGTTACAATATGCGTTAATGGATCGGGTCTGATTCGAGCCCGTGAAAACACAACTTGTCTAATAATTAATATCGCCAATTGATATTCAGCTACCTAACTGTGTTGACTTTTCAGACTGAAGTAGCAAACGAGTATGTAGTTCATCTGATGGTAATAGTTACTACCGCCAATGTACATCTGTAAGCAACTTCATATAGAACCGGGGGATCTGAAGTTGATCACAGATTTGCTACAACTCCCAAGGAGTAAAATGGTCGCCTCATATATAAGGTATATTTGCGAGGTATGGTGGAAAATCCGGCTATCTTACGAGAATTGGGGTTGTGCGTG
>MOOZ01000024.1:181485-209408 GCA_002930495.1 Cecropterus lyciades | reverse complement strand
ATCGAACGTGAGTGAGAGTGCGCGACAATATTGACGCCACATTGATTGGATATTTACGGAAGATTTATGTATTTGTTCTTTTATTAATCTCACATGAATATCTCAAAATAAGTTGATAAGCATCTAACCATGGTATGTATGTAGGTTTTTAATGATATTGTAATTTTACAAATCTTTAATGATAAAAAAAGTTACTTTTATTTTCCTTCTGCCACCATATTGTTCGTAATATGTAATATCGTTTACGTCCTAATATGGAATACTATTCCATATTAGGACCTCAACGTAACCCATGAGACTGATTAAAATAAAACTTTTATACTGATCTTATTAAGAACTTGTTAAAGTATTCCATATTTGGTCCTTTTCCTCTAATAGTTTTAAGACCGTATTATGAGAGTGGTAAATAAATATATAAATTAAAAAATCTGAATTGTCTTTGAATAGTATTAATGCAATATTCCGTACCCGAAGGGTAAAAACCACACCCCATAACTAAGACTCCACTGTCCGTCAGTCATCTCTCTGACTTACGGACTGATCTCTATGTCTCATGAACCGCGAATAGTTAAAATTTTTATAGATGACTTCTGTTGCCGCTATAACAACAAATACTAAAAAAGAATAAATTAAATATTTAGGAAGGGCACCCATACAAAAAACAATTTTTTTATAGATATATTTATTAAAGGAAAGAGGTTATCTATTCGTCACGTATATACTTCTTTTTCTTTTTTTATGTTCACGCTTTACTCCACGATACCGCTACCGATCGACACGATTCGAACGGCATTGTATGCGGCTTAGTTTCACAGAGGGTCCCATTTTATGGAAATTGAAAAATTTTCCGCAGTTTTCCCGGAAATAAATTAGAAAGAACTTGATTATTATAATCTTGAATAACTCAGGTGTTTCTGGACCGATTTTTTTTTATTTTTTTTTCTTTCATTTGATGGGAAATTTCATTACAGAACTGTCTTTCTTGAACATAGGTGTGTGATAGTAAAGTCTTCGAGTTATGGGTTGGAAACCATCACTCCCTCTGTTTTTTAGATAATTTGGAATAACTTAGCTTCTACCTACCCGATTCTCGTGAAACTTAGAATGAACATAAAACATGTGAAACAACATGATATGATAAAAAATTCCTTCTACTCCTCGATCCTGATGATGAACGGGTACTGCTAGCCTAAACCGTAGAAGTTAGCCATTTGGATATATAATAATATTACTGAGCTTTGAACATACACCATGGAAAATTTTACCATCAACTCCTCAACCCTGATAATGCAGAGATGCTTAAAACCTAAACCATAGGAGCGGACCATTTGGTGCTCCCAGATATGTAATAAGATTACCATGCAAAGATATGCGATGAAAGTTTTGACCTTCAACTCCTCAATTCAACTCGTAGGGGATGGTGCTCACGGATATATATTATGATTGTTAAGAAGAGACATACGACGAAAAAATTGACCTTCAACTCTTTAATCCTGATGCTGCCTAATCCATTGTGTTGGCCATTTGGTGCTAATGGATATATAATGACAATACGAAGGAGAGATATTAGACGGAAAAATTTGACCTTCAACTCTTCAATCCTCATGATGTATTGATACCCAATGCCTTAAACATAGCATTTGCTGCTTACCGCTTAGGCATATGTCGTAGGATTAAGTTGAGCTGTAACGTTTTATATTGGATGGATTAGGTTAGGTTGGAACATAAAAGAAAACATAAAACTAAGCGAGCAGGGCGTATCAGCGCCCTACGTGCGGGTGCGCCTAGTTCATATAAATTCAGACCTAACCTTTATTCACCTTAACATAATATATACAAGTTATTGCTGAGGTTTAGGTTAATTTTACGTATTGAATTAACATTTGCTTTTATGTTTTCGTGTACATTTTTTATTCACAAGGCAAAATTAGTAATATTATATTAATATAAATATAAGTACATCACTAAACGTGAAATATTTTTTTAACAAGTAAGACCAGACCGACTTCCATACCACATAATAGTAAAAAATAATTAAAATATATGTCGCTTTAGTACATAGCCAGTACATAGTATATAGATCTGAAATCGGCGCTTATATACTGATAGAACATAGTTTCGTCGTCGTAATCTAGCGAAGTATGTTGAACGCCGCCTTCGGGACTATGTACTATCTATATACTAAACCAACATACATTTTAATTATTTTTCACTTTTTTGTAGCATGGAGTCCTTCTTATTTTTTGTTAAAAAAATGTACAACTCGAGTCGCGTCAAACTCCTAGTTCATTAATGATAGATATTTTTTATAACTTATACGATTTCTGTCCATCAGCCCTTTGAAATATTGAGAGATTGAGATATGTCCAGCGATGGATCACGGAACAAGAAAATATATATATATTAGGTATAATTAATTTTAGGAATTATTTGCAATAATAAAACATATTTATGTAAATTTACTATATATAAAGCAAAAAATAACACTACTTGCCACAGTTCATGTAATTGATATATCTGGCCGACTTGTTACAGAAAATGATAAATCTCATCGCTGATCGCTTGGAGCGTCACGTGTGCGACGACGTGCTCGAGGTGGCCTGGTCAACCATGTGGAACGTGACCGATGAGACACCGCAAAACTGCCAGCGATTCCTTGAAAACAGGGGGATGGTGTACTTCCTCGCCTGTTTGAAGGTAGGTTTCAGAAATATGTTACAATACGAGTATATATAAAGGCGAAGATTTTTTTTTATAATATTTTAAGTAGCAAACGAGGCTGCAGTCCATCTGATGTTAAGTAACTACTGCCGCATTCGGACGTCTGTAATCAACACTACAGGTAAGATCAAAGTCTCACCTAAGGTAAGCAGCAGAAGCGTTGCTATCCCTGAGGACTAAGATGGAATGCCTCGGAAAAGTATGTCTCCCTTACCACACCTTTCTGACCAGCTTGTATGCTCGTTTGCTACATCCACACTTTAAAAAAAAAGCCAGCCAGCAACCACGTCCTACCTTCAAAACGCAAGAATTGCTTCACTGCCTGGATGGTTCACCCACTTGTCAGCTTCTTGTCTAACGTGTCTGATAAAGAAACTGGATTTGCACTACATATAATGACAAGAAAAGCACAAACACTAAGAGATAATCATAATTGTATTGAATCACACATGTACGAGTATATCTCAGAGATGATATGTATGATAGAACTCTTAACACCCCGCCCACACACACACACACCCCGGATAAAAATTGTACTAATTTTATTTTTTAAGTTTCTCATTATAAGTGACCAATGTATGTCTTATGAGAGATAAAGAATCTCTAAACCGAATGTTCCGGCAGCATCATTGTCACAATTGCTTATACCTGATTTGGTGTGAACGTTATGGCAAGGAGACATACTTATCCGACACATGCCAAATCAGTATTATTTTACGTAAATGAAGGATAAACATAACGTTGCGTCCCCTTAATAACATTGTACCGTACCGGCAACCCATTATCGTCGTACTGCTGGGCACGGGTCTTCTTTCAGATTTAGAGAATTGCGAATTGGTACACTTCACGCACGTTTGAGAACTTTTTTAAAGATCTCTCAGGTGTGTAGGTTGCCTCACGATGTTTTCCTTCACCATAAAATAGTGATAATGAACTTCTAATATGCACATCATTTTAGAAAAATCAGTGGTGCGTGCCTGGGATTGGAACCCTGGACTCTCGATTGAGAGGCCGAGTTTCAAACATTCGGCTATCACTCACGCTATAATAACATAGAGCTTTAAGAAAACTCAAAAAAATATGAACACGATTTTGTTAAGTGCACAAATTGCAAATTTTGTATTAGGTCCTTTTTGTTCCCATTGTGTAATAAATAAAAAGAAATGTTTAATATGATGACATTATTTAAATTTTGCTCCAGAACTCCTGATAAGTACTTTCTGTTCCAGAACTTCCCTGATAAGGAAGAGCTACTGCGCAACATGATGGGTCTGTTAGGCAACGTGGCGGAGGTGGCCTATCTCCGACCTCAGCTCATGGAGAAAACCTTCTTGCGAGTATTCTACGAGCTCCTCGACTCCTCCAGCGACGGGATAGAGGTTTGTAGATGAACTAAACGAATAGACTCTTGAGTGATTTTAGAATAATTTGTAATTTGTATACTTTTAGTAATTTAGGACTTTGTAAAAGCAAGTAAAAGGTGGTAGACTTCTTCGGTGTTAAAATTTTAAAGGTGGTAGGACCCCTTGTGGGTCGACTCCGGAAGCACCACCGCCACACCTATTTCTAACAGCAGCGTTAAGCGCTGCTATGTTTTCGTCGGAAGGGTGTTGTAATACATATCCGAGACGACCTAACTTAGGAGTCCTCATTAGTAGCAACGCATCTATGACCAACCTCAGGTAAGACTCTGATCTTACCTTTTTTTATAGTATGGAAGAAGCAAACGAGCATGCAGCCCACCTGATGGTAAGTGGCTACTGCCGCCCATGGCATGGGCATCTGTAATCAACGCTAGATAAGATCAACGTCTCACCTAAGGTTAGCTACAGATGCGTTGCTACCCCTGAGGACTAAGATGGAATGCCTCGGAAAAGTATGTCTCCCTTATCACACCCTTCAGACCAGAACACAACAGCGTATAACACTGCTGTTATTTGGCAGAAATAGGTGTGGCGGTGGTGCTTCCGGAGTCGAACCACAAAGAGGTAGATCTCTTTGTGGTTCAACTCCGGAACCTTCAAAAAACCTAACTAAATTACCTAACTTTACTCTTTTGTTTCCAAGTATCATTAATGCTATTCCGCTTCGTAAGAACAAGTGTATCAAAAGGAATACACTTAAACAAATCGTTTCATATGTTAAAGCATATACGGTATGTGCGATTTAAGAACATCCCACACTGGTTAACAATAAACCCATGCCTTTCATCATTAATCTTATGATCATGTTGAAAACCGTGGAGTACACTGCAGGCTTTCTCTGTGTCGCCTGTGTCCAACAGTGGGATATACGAACCCTTAACAATTGTCTGTGTGTCAGTTTGTTTTTCAATCGCATAAGAACCACTTGTCCGATTTACATTTTTGCATGGATGTAACTTATTTACCTGGTCAACTTATAGGCTACCTCTACTACAACTATAGGCCTTTTGATTTCGATATTCCGCACTAGTTAAGGATGACGGCTATTTTTATTTTTCGTAGCTACCCACAAGTACTTCAGCTAGTCTATACATATAAATAAAATTGAAGTGTTTGTTTGTAATATAAAAATGTTTGTAATATAAATATAAAAACAGGTTTTTACCAAATGCATATGAAAGTATTTACGATACAGATAACAAAACATCAATCAATAGAAATTTTGTCTGTCTGTCTTTCTGTTTGATCTGGACAATCTCTGAAACCACTGAACCGATTTTGACGGGATTTTCACTGTTGGACAACTGATGTCATAAGGCGTAACTTACGCTACTTCTATTTTAGAACATGTAATTAGGGTTCCGCATGAAAAAATGAAAATCTGAGAAATCGCGCACGCTCTACGCGCACATATATATGTAACTATGTCAAGTTACATTTTTTAAACGCGGATATCACCCCGGGGCTCAGCTAGTGCTTACTATAAATCTCGTGTACAGGTGAGCTACAACGCGGCGGGGGTACTGGCACACATGGCTTCTGACGGTCCCGCTGCATGGACAGTGGACGAGCCATCCCGTGAAGACGTCCTCGAACGCGTAGCCGCTGCCGTGGAACGCTGGGACCGATACGCTGAACGGAACATCAATTATCGCTCTTTCGAGCCGATACTTAGTCTACTCAACGCCCACCATACACCCCAGTGCCAACACTGGGCTGTATGGGCGCTGGCCAATCTTACTACTGTTTATCGTGAGTATAAAATGCTTAAATGAAGTTACTGTACGTACTGTACGTGAGCGCAACGCTGAGATCGATACGGGAACATTATCGGTCCTTCGAGCCATAACCCAGTCTACTCTACACGAATTTTACACCACAGTGTCAGCACTGGGCGGTATTGGCGTTGGCAAAACTTACCACTGTTTACCGTGAGTATACAATTCAATACGTTAAAAGGAATAACAATTGTCGGTCCGTTGAGCCAATTCTAATTCTACTCAATGCCCGCCATACATCCTAGGCTGCACTGGGTTTTGTGGGCGTTGAAAACCTAGTAAACCTCACTACTGTTTATTATAATGGGGTTTTTGTCTATATTCTTCGCACCCCAAATGTGTATTTAGCCACGCGCTACTGGATACAGTGGATTAAGTCTGGCAATCGCTGCAGCCCATCTCCTGGATTTTGTCTCTCGGTCGTTAGCAAAAAGCTTAAGATAGTGTAAACTCTTTGTGGTTTGACATCAAAAGCATCACCGCCACACCTATTTAATTACCCTTTTTTTTATTTATCTGATAACAGCGGTGTTACGCGCTGTTGTGTTCTAGTCTGGGTGTGGTAAGAGAGACAAACATATCCGAGGCGTTCCAACTTAGTCCTCGGAGATAGCAACGCATCTGTGGCTTACCCCAGGTAACACTGATCTTATCTGGAGTTGATTACAGATGTCCATGGGTGGCCACTTACCATCCGGTGGACCGCATGATCATTTGCTACTTCCATATTATAGAAAACAATGTGTGATTTATGACAACTATGACAGACAACTTTGTCAACTCCAAAAGTTTTAACAGCTTGGACATACTGCTATTTTTCAGATCTTGTACCATATGATTAATGTTTGTTTTGATTTGTACATATTTTTTTGTCAGTTACACTATCTGCTTCAAATGACGTAGTCAAAAATCAACATACAATAAATATAGACTCACTCGTCGAAAATCGTCCTTAATTTTCATGTACAAAAATGAAATTACTTTCCGAACAACCAATCAAATATGGGTGACTTCCATTAGCATTGGGGAAGAAGGGATCGAGTCGAATCTCATCCAAACTCACGTAGGGGGTCGCTGTAAATATCACATATTTATTTTTTCTTCAATAAATCCTGTAAAATTGCAAGAAAACTTAAAAAAAGATAAAAAAAAACTTGTAATTTTGAACAAACTCAAATGCGATTAGATGGTGAAGACAAATCTTACTATTTCTTAACCAACAATTGAGGGGAGCAAAAAAAAAACGACGCCAAAATCACCTCATGTAACCAATGGACGATCCATAAGTTAATTACAAACGCTGTTTATTTAAAATTATTATTCTTTCATTAACAGCTGACAAGTACTGCAGTCTGGTAGCGGCCGAGGGCGGTCTCGTCCTATTGGAGCGTCTACTCGTAAACGATTGTTCGTACGAACGTATAAAGGAGCTCGCGCGTGTCGTCCTCGCGAACTGCAACAGTCGGCCGTTGAATGAGCCGAACGTACACACACACGAACACGTACACGAACATGTTCACGAACATGGTCACGTGCATGACGAACATCGCGACGCGGCTGCGATCAACCAGCAGTTCATCAACGAATAGCTAAGGGAAAACTTCGAGGAAGAACTCCCCGAAGTGCGCCCCTTGTAGGGGTATGATTTTTTTATTTTATTTATAACACTGAAGTAGCAAACGAGCATGAGGTCCTTCTGATAGTAAGTGGTTACTCCCGTTCATGGACTTCTGTAGGTAATTTCTATAGAAAAGGGATTCTATCTGAAGTCAATCACAGATAATTTGCTTCGCCCAAGGACTAAGATGGTCGCCGATATGAAAGTGATCGGCAACCACATCCTTTCATAAAACGCAAGAACTGCTTCACGCTAGAAATAGGTATGGCGGTGGTTCTTCCCGGGTCTAAATACACTGGTTCTACCACCCGGTGAATGTTACTTTAATAACGTACAAGAAAGCGTAGTATGACAATGGTAGTACGTTCGACCTTAGTCCTCCGGAGTAGCAAGGCATCTGTGGTCAACCTCATATAAGACTAATCTTACCTTGCTCACAGATGTACATTTTCGGCGGTGGTCACTTACCATCAGTTAGACTGCATGCTCGTTTGCTCAAGTGGTCACTGTCGCCCATGGACCGCTGTAAACTTCGCAACGAACAGGGGTTCTATCTGACGTCAATCACTGATTTGTTTTTACTCTCGAGGACTAAGATGGTCGCCTCATAAGAAATTGAGTCGTCTTCTTTCTGAACCATTATACATACTGTTTCTTTAAACTTCCTTTTTTCATTTATGTATAGTTAATTATATGTTTTCCCTGTCGCAGGTTTATCCGCATTAGTGGGAGGTGGCGGGTCAAACACACTTTCTTTGTAGATGTGTCTGTAATCTATATTGTCCTGGACCCCGGGACCAAAGAACGGACGCAACTAACTTCAAAGTGTAGTGAAATAGACAACTCCCTTGTCAGTGTAGTTCCTCGAAGTGTGGCATTATTGATTTCGTTCTTAGACGTCCTTTTAAGGTAATACTGAAGATATTTCATATGACATTGGTATGACGATTAAAGCATAAATGCAAGACGTTCCAACTAGTCTGTGACAATTGTCAAGCGATTCCGTTTGACATATGACTAATGTTAAATGATCTTAACATTATTGTCTATTTTTTTTTGACTGTGCGACTGCAAACAATCTTTGATTTTGAACCAACATTAAATAACGTTAGTGCAATCTTATATGACACGTTCCAGTTAAGTCGTCAGATACAACACATTTGTGTTTGATGACAGATTGTTCATCTGATTTCAAGTCACTGCAATTAATACAGTGACTTGAAATCAGTTAAACTGGATTATGTATGCAATTACTACACAAAAAGTGATGTATGACATTTCACGCACTCTACCATATATGTGTATACGTTAATGTTTAATACATATAACCAAAAATGTTTCGTGTCGTTTGTACCGTCATGTGAATATCTAGTCGTATATTATATCTTTGTTTGTCTACTAAGCTTGTGTATAAGGCCCGGTTGATACAAGATTTCTTTAAAGCACCGACGAAATATCAATTTGTAATTGTATATTATAATGTTACAACAAATGGACGAACTTTGGACATTTACCTGACATTAAAAGCTGGGTATTGCTCAAAATGACATATTTACAAATCACAGAATACAAATAATACCCGGTGAACTTTATAATTGTTTCACAGATGACACGAAACAAGCACTATCAGAATATTTTATTACTAGCTGGGTAATTGGTATTATTTTGTATAAAAGTTAGTAGCCATCTACGGTGTTATATCCAATGCAGATGGATATTTGACTAACGATTTTCTATTGATTATATATGATATATGGCTTTGGATCGATCCTCTCTAATTTAATGGGTACCGACTCTTACCAAGCGAATTATAATCTTGCCAGGCGAAAAATTCTTGCTTCTATCTATATGAATACAAGCGAAAGCACACCTAACGCAAAGCTAAACTTCGCAACTTAGTCATATGAGTATATACCCACTAAGTTTTTTTTTTGTATTCCACCCATTAGGAGTTGAATGGTTGCATTATAGCTTGAGCGCACGTAGTCACCCACTGAGAAAGGATTTCTTGGTGTCCCAACCTTAGGGGTTAAACTTTTGTATAATAGTCTGCACGCACAAAGTCGCAGGCAAAAGCTAGTTGAAGATAATCTTGTGTGAACAGGGCATTAAATGATATACAAAGAAAATTATATTATCGGTGTCATTCATAAGAATTTATGATGTATGCTCACAATATATAAAATAATATAAAGAAAATTTTATTACTATGAACGTCAACAATTGAAAAGTTTGATCTCAGTATTAAAACAATTTCAAAGCAATCGAGCTATAATGGAAATAGACAACTAAGTCGAACGTTATTCCGGATTTAATGTAAATATAAATAGAAATCAAAGGAATAAGAATGGACATGATTTCATTGTAAAGCTATGTGGGGTAACCAAATAGATTAACAAATAGGACTTTTCGTATGGCTTTGAAGTATACACATATTCGTATAGTTCGTCGTCGCGTAGCGTCGTCCTGCCACAATAAATGATAACATCAGTGCTCCCTAGCTTTTAACGGAAGTCTACCATACACACTCATTAACTTTGATATTATACACGCGCGCCACCTACCGTACGTCGCTTTGCAGAAGCGTACTCAACGACTTCCTCAGTTTCATAGAAATTGGATCAATGGTGTAAAGTATAAAAAACAGATAGACAAACACTTATTTTCATAAAAGTACGTTATAAGTTGTATTAAGGAACGCGGGCGAAAACAAATATTCTGGGAAAGTCCGTGGTTCGTCAGTAACTTCGCGTAGCGAAGGTTGCCGATCCCTGATGTAAATGGTGAATTCACATTTATATTTTTGTATGTTTATATGTGCTACTCAAACAAAGTATAAAAAGATGCTAATCAAGTGTTTGAGCTATATCTATCTTATATACTGGTTAAGTACTAGAAATTTGTATATATTTTCACAACCAATTTAACTGTGTTAAACAAAAAACTTGGCTATAAAGTATAATTTCATTTGTATTTGATTGTTTTCCAACGCCATCTTTTGCAAGGTGCCATAGTTTTTGACATGTGAAATGATTCTCGTATGCATGACTCTGACATGACATAACATTTTACACTACTATTTATACTAATGGTTCAACAATCGTCAAACCATTGAAACGTAACGTAAGCACACGTACACGATCAACTATCATGTCAAACAATCTATTTGGTTACTTCACCGATGACACAGAGATTGACGCAGATTTTACATTGGTCGAGCTTAATATTGTCCACGTATTATCCTGTCCTTGCAACCATAGCCCAGAAGCCGGGACGGTAACGGGACATGAATAATCTTTAAGACACTAATTTCGTATTTTATGAATTTTTGTAGTGATAGTGACCATAAATTATGTAAGTTACGGATCGTCAGATAATTACGTCTCACGTTCAGGGGATGGGCGCAAGTGGCTACGGGGGATATAGATTAAAAGCCTCATAACAAAAAATCCAATTAGAGTATTTTAATAATATAGCAGATAATTTATTGAAAACATAATAGTAAGAGTATTTATTTCGTCGGCTCATGTATCGCTAGAACACGACGGGACATTTACTCCCTATCTATTTTTTCCCTTGTAGGTACGTCACGCAAATGTGACATGCGACGGAGGATCGGAGAACAAAAACATGACGCGATTTAACAATAATGTTAAATGTGAATTTTATTCGCCAGACTATTATATATAGGCGGGATTATACATAGCGCGAATCGTTAAATTTTAGTACGATAGTATATTGTTTAAAATATAATGAAAGCTAAGTCATAATATCTTATATTAAGAATCCATTAAGTTGTTAATATTACATACAAACTGTGATATTAATTATTTGTTAACAAATGTATGCTCTCCTAGTTTTAAATTGGCATGCGATGGAACTTTCATATGTTTCTATTTGTATTAATTTATTACAAATTTATCTATAGTTACGGAAAAAAAGATTTATTTTTTAATAAGCATACATGCTTGAAATAAATTCTGTAAGAAATGTAACTACATTAGTTATCTTTTTAACAGAATATATTCACAATAGACTCAATAAGTGGCTAAGTGAATGTATTCAATCTATTGTTCAAAGAAGCCCGTAAATTCAGTTTGTATGTAATAATGACACTACAAAGAACTTTAATGTTGCAACGTTGGAATAAATACCGCCTGTTTTTATTTTCGCGATTTGATCCGAATTAATTGAGCATTATGTTTATGGTGTATTATTGTGTAATTTTTCATAAAAATGTATATAGTTTGTTTATATTTGTACGTATTTAAATTATTATCCAGCAATTGTTTGATTTTTTGTTAGGTTTACGCTAGAATATGTTTCTTGCGAATAAAATTACATATTTCTATATTATGTCTATCTAAATATGTTAGGTGCATTGGAAATTAACGGTAGCTAAGTTATCCTATCATTAATCAAAATAAATCATTCTACACTCTTATTAAATAAATTTTCATAGTGTATAATATGTTTAAATGTAATGTATAGTAATTAAAATTTATTAGTATGAATATAAGAATAAAATAATAACTGCCGATGTATATGGCAATACTGAGAAACGGCGTAATATGGTGCACCTAAGCTGGCAATAATTTTCAACCAAAATAGATCATTAATGTTGATATATACACATACCGTTTACACAGTTTCGAATCCTGTTATTGTAATCCATGATGTATATACGTCATAATAATCCCAGTTTTTGGGAGACCCTAAATTTAGGGGAACCCAAGGGCCACTATTTGATGACTACTTTATATTATTAGTCATTCTTGATAGCGGCCACAGGCTTTTGTTGCCAATGAATCACATCCAACGCTTTATAAATGTTGTAACTATGTTTCGATGCAAATCATTGTTACGTGTAAAGCAATACCTGTGCTTTGAAATACCGCATCGTTTAAAATTTATTGTTTAGTCGAAGTTGCGACTCCAACTTAGATAATTATGTTACAGGTTTCACGCCACACTTTTTGTATGTTGAATTCATATTTTAGATAATGTTATATCTTACAATGTTTGTATTACCTGTTAATAAAGTACTCATCTTAACGACACATCTAGTAGTGAAATACACTATATAACACGATTTAGATTAATAGTTTACATATTTAATCTTCTTATACTTATTGTAACAGTTTAATATTAACTCAATATACACTTAGAAAGAGATGTTTGATGTTGCGCTTTTGAATATAAATTAACATTTATATTTATTCTCATGATCTGTACTCATTTCATTGTTCACTTTTAAAATATCTCTAGTGAAAGCTTTAGTCCGCTTAGAGCATCACGTATTTTATTTTGTATATTTATCTTATTTATTTTAACTGCTATTAAATAGTAAATAAAAAAAAATAACGCTTAGAAAGTAGATTTATTTAGATGTACAGAGAAGTGCTAACATATACTGCGCCCAATTATAGTTTCTTATAAAAGTAAAGAAGCCGGCCCTAAAATAATTTTCATAAAAATAAGGGAGATTTGATGCTATGAGGAATATATAGTTGATTATTGTTTATATACAAAGTTACTAATGATTGATAAAACAATATTTAGGTTGTTTATAAGTATTGTATTATAAATTATTTCTCGTGTTATTTATTACAACTTTTAAATCGATACCTACTTTTTAACATTCGCTGCTACAGTTATGTCTATCGTCTTTATCAGTTTTTCTGAATCATATTAAACTTGATCCAAACATGTGCTAGCTTCATTTATGGCTATATAATATCGTGATTTTGATTAGTTAACTTCCTGCGGTGCATAATAATAAATTGTTTTAAATATGATAAAACCTATGAACATCTGCTTTTTCAGCCTTTGTATTTTTATGACGGAGAAAGTTAACTGATTCTATAGTAAATAATATATTCAAGATTAATTGTAGACTAAGTCTATTTTAGCGTGTTTTACTTAGATGTTATCGATGTTTTGATCAATGTAAAGCATGGTTTTAGTGTGATACAAATAATGTGTAATCAGTAGATCATTAAAACCAGAACAAAATTATATTTTGTTGTAAACTCGTGAAGTGGATATTCACAGAGAACACTGCCTTGAGCAAATATAGTTGATTTGTCTATAAATATTAGACTCGTTGTACCTATATACCAACTACTGTATTGAATAGCAAAAGCGAAATGGTTTCTGTGAATAAACACTATTTCTTCTTACCTCCAAATATTACGAGCCCTAACAGATTGTGTTATAGATATAATTTATAAGTGTTTTTGTTAAGAAATATCACTTATTTACTTGATGTTGACATGTAATAATTCTAGAAGATTTTTCTCTTTTAAAGATTGTCGTTGTAGATTTAATGTTATAAATAAAGAGATGTCGTGAAATCAGTGTTTTAATATGTGACACCTGAACCTTCTATTTAGATTCATATCCACCGCTTTGTATTATCCAATTTAAATAAGATTTATATTCCTTCTTAAGTGCTTAAACTCAATATAATCAAATAATCGCTCAAATCATAAACTAATGTAACGTAGCGGTGGTGAGATGCTCTTATGTGGAGAGGTGCAGTGACAAGAGCGGTGAGATGAGGCGAGGGGGTGAGGAGAGCAGAGGTGTGGTGGTTGACGTTTGGCAGAGCTATCATTATATTTAAAATAAGAATGAGACCAATATAATTTAATAGTCAAATATTCCTAAAAAGTGTATTTTATTTATCGCATGTCCTTCCCGTCGTTATACTAAGTATTGAAATTACAAGTACTATTTATTTTTTTATATAACGAACGTCCAAAATGTAATTTTTAATAAAAATAGAATAGTCCAGTGTAATTTTTCGTTATCATTTGAGCACAGTATGTTACATGTACCTACTAGTGATAGTGTGTGTGTATTTATATAAAACCAGGCTATTTTTTTCTTTCGATCTAGATCAGATAGTATCTATTCATAGAGGCCAAAAATACAAATAAATTATGATTAAGTTAAAAACATGTGGAAATCTACACTTTCTGTCATAAATTTTGAACGAATACGAAATATTTTGACACTGTATTCAAGCCACTTATGCTTTATTGCTTTAATTTAAAATATACAATTCAAAAATTTTGCGTTTCTGGAAGCAAGGATCACTTTTTTGCTCATGGTTAATCATGTAAGTCTTAATCGCACCGTTCCAAGATTACTTGAGTACCTAATATCAGGCGGCTTATGTACTACAGTAATATTATGTATTGTTGGGTTTTAAATAAAAAAAATCGTATATAATCGTGATTTATAATTAAACATTTATAGTCCACACCTATATTCCTAATATACATATGCATTAGGACATATATTACAATTACATAGAGAACTCCAAAATTCAACTTACATAGTTTTTAACTATTACATAAATTTTCACAATCAAGTGTAAAATATAAAAAATAAGCAATCATAAAAAAATCAGTGCAGGAGCCAGTGCAAGAAGCTCATAAAATAATTGTTTTGTTTCTTCGTATACATATATTATGTTAGACGGTAATAAAGATAGTATTTCAAAAATGTCTATTTTCCACTTACTCATATAATGAGTGAAACATACACAATAGTAGCCGTTTCACAATGCAATGTATAATAAATCAAGTAAAACATACCTAAAGGCATCAGTTTATACAATATCATATATATTCTTATCACAGCAACCGAAATACATCAAAAATAAAAACATGTATATACTTATATTATGAGATATTACATCATGTTTTACTCTATTAGCTATTTCTTTAAAGAAAAAACAAATAACAATAGATTTTTAATCTTGTAATAAATAGAATCTTTAATTAAATACAAAACAATCCGGGATCACCAAACCAACAAAATATCAACTGGGAATTATTTACTTTTCTACATACATTATCACAATCATTCCATAAACCATAAAACTAATCAGTCTCATAAGATACCTAATGTATCCCACCATGATTCAATGTTCTTCATTCCATTTCCATTTTATCAAATCTTTAAAAAACAATCATTTATCTCTTAATAATTGTCTTATTTTAGAATGTGAAATAATAGGAATAAAATTTGATAACATTGGATCAACAATAACAATGAAACAAATTAGACAATGTAGAACAACAAATATAGACTAAAGTAACATTTGACATGAAAACATTTGCAAATATTAGTGATTTTTGCATCTCTGGGTTACCTGCATGATTTCTTAGTAATAGGAATTAGCAGATATGCAATCTAATTATTCTATGTGGCTACTATAATTCATATACCTATATCTAAAAAATACTTAACCCAATTGACATCAGCCACAGGGATTGAAGTCTAGGTGAAAATGTTGGAATATCTCACGGAAGGAGACATTCTGACTAGCATATCACTTGATTCTTATAATTTAAAACATTTAGCGCCTTGCTAATATCTACTATTACTAAACAGTAAACCTCTGGGTCTGCCCCCATTAGCATATAGACCAAAATGTATCTCATGAACAACAGACAACTGGTAACAAGGCTGCATGACATATGCAAAAGACCCTACCTATTGTCTTTTGCATATGTAAATCACAAACAGATCTAGATTTTCATTTTGGGGACTTATCCAGCCTAAGTAGATTGCTGACACAAAGATGAAAGTATTCCAAGAAAGAGGACTAATTTTGTTTCAGTCAAAGATCTCTCGTGTCTCATACATACTACACTATAGACGTATTACAAAATATTTTGAGACAAACACAATTTTGAAAATTTTGAAAGAGTTCAGCAGCACTACTCTTCAACATGATAAATACATCAATACAACAACAATTTGCAAAATGATTAATGGATTGACACTGATCTACTCTTACTTAATACAACTCTCTTATAATATAACACCTATTCATTATCGTTATAAGATTAACCTGGTGAGGATGTGGTAGGGTCGAATTGACCCTGCTAATTTTGTTTTGGTGCAGTCTCCTAATCCATAGAGGTACAGTATCAAATTCTCAGTAACTGAAGTCATTGACCTCCCTTCTGCGATATTATCCAGATGATCACCACCTATGCAAGGAGATAGGTGTACACCTCATCCTTCCACAATCATATATTCCATTTCACATTTGATTGTATATTTTGTGTTTTAGTATTTTTAAACCGACTTCATGTTCCAAGGGGATAAGGAAGAACTTTAGGCTAAATACATATTGGATGTATTATTGACAATATGACCTTTTATCGCTTGGTAGTGTAACCTTAAATCACATAAGCAAGCATAGTTATGGACAAAATGCAAACGACTACTGTCACACTGGTGTATAAGACTAGGTGCTAACATTTTCAGAAGATAGAGTCCTTATGGACTCTATCTATACTGTTGAAGATGAAACTAATTGGTGCAAAAATCTCTTTCTACAATCTTACACTTGTGTTGTAAATGTCATTGGACTGGCACCTAGAGTAAACTCAGTAGTAAAATTGCAGTTAAAATACGAGTCCTAGAATTGAATTTGGCTTAAATATTTTTGTTGTTTCAGTTTCTATTGTTGTTATATTTAAACATCCTTGCATAATTGAAGTTACTCATAAAACTCTGCATTTAATATGGTTTTCTCTGCTCAACGCCATCTACCAGATACTATATCCTAAGTTGGTCTTCGACTATTAATAAGATATATCAATAAATACTTCAAAAAGATAAGTAAAGTACAGGGTCACAGTGTCTCCTCCACATCCTTGATAAACCTATTTGGCGACACATCTTTGCCAGGTTAAGTATGTTCTTAATATTTAATAAGACATAACACAATGTAGGACAGGTTTTCCGGTTTTGATTTCGAAAACATGTATCAGGGAATCCACATCATTGTCCAGATCTTGGCTTTGGGCCATCAAACTAACTAAATCCAAGATCAAGAACGATCCGATAGTGGCCTCCTCAGCATTATCTTCGATATTAATATTCAGAACATGCACTGGTTTGTGTACCACCGGTTCCCTGGAAGTGAACCAGGCGATCACGCGGTCGAAAATCCGATCTTCGCATGTTATGACCACGTCAAAAATTTCATTAGAGTCTTGGAATCTCTCCGGGCAGAGTTTCACCCGCCTGTTCCGCTCGAGCATGTTCAGCAAGCCAATCTGGGTATAAAACTCGTGGTCTCTGGTTTTCAGATCTTGGTATATGTTTTTGTAGGGAGTCCCAAAATCGTAGCAGTTAGGGTGGTCACGGCTGCGTCCCGGCAGTCTCACCATATCTCCGGTACCAAAGGACTTCACCTTAAATCCTCGTTTTGCGAGGAATGCATGAGCCTCCATACTTCTATTCATATTGGAGGAACAAGTTATAGCAATATATAGTTTCTGCATTTTTGTAAAAAATGACTTTTCAAAAAAAAATATTAGAAACAAAGCCAGTAAACAGGATCCTGTTATTAATCTTCACTTCACGATAGATCCCGGTTAACCGCTGAACACTTATATAAATATATATATATATTACATATGAGACAGTATATATAAATGTATATATATATATATTTATATATCTGTTATACACAAAAGGTAGTGATTCACACATTGATTGAATTTTAATCATAATACACTATTGAAATGCACAAGTTACCAAGGGACCATTTAAACTTTATTTATCAATAGTAATTTCTGAGTTTTTCTGCTTTAAGTGACAGCCTACCGGACAAAATTATTGTTGTTATTATTTTTTTCTGAAATGGCATTGGCATATAATATACACTCAGCCAACGACAAGCAAATACCGGAAAGAGCCTTAGGCCGAACTGATAGTAATACTGTTCGCAAACTGACGAGTGTCGAATTAATGTTGTGAACAATACTTGCTCTTGTTGTCGCTTAATATGAACAACAAGTACTGTCACTTGACGGGTGATAAAATTGTCTGTCTGCTTTAATGTAAACGAGCCTTTAAGTAAATGTAAGAATTTAATAAAGATAGAGAAAGATCGAAAATTATTTAGACATAAATAGTATTTATATATACGTTACCGGAAATGTAAGTAATCTAGGAATTGTATACAACTTCTAGGAAACGTATATAATTCCGAAGCTCTTAAGCAAATGTATAGAATATTATTTTAAAAATTATTTAATACATACATAATTACTTATCCTGGGAAACGTATACATTTCCTAGGAATTGTGTATAATTCCTACAATATCGTATAAGTAAATGTAATTTTTTTAAGAAAAAATAAAAAACTGGTTCAATGCCATAAAAATATCACTAATTTTGTAAATATAAATTTATACGAAAACATAAACTGAAAAATAAATACAAACGTAAACTTTTATAAATTGTATAGAGGTGAATAAAGGTAAGGTCTGTATTTATATGAACTGGACGCACCCGCTCGCTTAGTTTCACGTTTTCTTTTATGTTCCAGCCTGACCTAACCCATCCGATATAAATCATTACAGCTCAATCCGTTCGCCCCGCTATCCCCGTACCCCCTTGATATCTTAAATGTTTTACATTTCCGATTGCTATGTAGGAAATGTAGAGATTGTCTAGGAAATGTGTCTAAAATAATTTATTTGACACATTTTTGGGCGATTTTAGGAATTACATACATGTCCTAGGAATTGTATACAATGACGGATTATATACATTTCCGTTAACATATACATACAAACTTAACGGGTCAGGGCGTAGATTTTGCAGTTTTAAATGAATAAAATATGTCAAGTTCACTTGACAGCATTTATAAAACCAAATAAACATACCGTGTCGTACCCCATTACACTACCTGATTTAATCAGCCGATTGGCCATAATAGGCTAGTTGACTGAAATTTAATTAATACAGCACAGTGTCAATTTCATAATAATTGTACATAGTCTATTCAATGTACATATTCGATGATAGAGATGAAGAATAATGAAGAATAAATTTAGTTTATTGTTCCAATACTTCAACTGAAAAAAACTGAAAATTTTTTCGCTATATTTGTATCGTCGCATAATGTGCAAAGCAACAAAACATCATTATCATACTATTTAAGAAACTTGTTTCTGTTGATAAAATCAATCGTGGGCTTTGGATTTGTGATAGATTATTGCACAAACCTACTGATGATTGACATAGTAATGGTTGGTAAATTTTTAAAACGCATGGTGTATTTTTTAACATACAGTTGCATATAATAAAATACTAAATTTTAATAGATTTTTTTTGTAAAAAAACCTGCAAACTTCATGAATCCTTGCATTTTTACCCGACTGCATCAGAAGGAGGGTAACGTTTTTCGAGCGTATGTATGCATGTATGTTTGTTTGTATAACCCCCGCAAATTGGTAATTCGCGCGGTCGCTATTTTGGTGACGTCATGTTTCTAAACAGTCAGTAATTCAGTACCGCTAGCACCACTGGCCGTCGAGTATGCATATCGAGCTTTGTTTTGTGAATTGACGTACTTTGTTATTACTGTTGTTTGAATTATTTATTGTTTTTGTTGACGTTTTTATTATTTCTTCGTACTAATTTTAAAATGAGTAGAAAAATACTTAATAGCCGCGCTTGTGACATTATTATAAATGTAGACAATTATTTTGCAAAAGAGAAGGAGGATACAAAAATATTACTTCAGAATGTCACACGATCCCCTAAAAATGCGTCTGATAACAGTGATGTGCTAATTTCAAAGCAAGTTGAAATGTTAAAGCACCTTCAGAATAAGACAAAAGTTACTGAGCGTGTACTGGTACTGAGTGCCTCAGGGATAGCTAAAAATACGGCGTGAAAATGAAGTAGTTACGGCTAGTGGCAGCAAAATAAAAACGCCAGTAAAAAATAAGAGGGGTAAAAAGGAATTTTTGGATGGGTTTTCATTATCAGCGTTAAGAAATATTATTAACTCAATGTACACAATCAGAAAAGAAGTGCCAACTATGCGTAAAATTATGGCAGCTGCAATACTAAATCTTGTATTAGTAGTTAGTAGTTCTTGAGTACAAAGGAAGTGAATCGACATTACGACAAATAATGAAAAGCGAACTGGGGTATCTTTTTAAAAAATGTTACAAAAAACAATTAGTTCTAATTGAAAGTTCCAGTATTCAAGCTTAGAGGGCTAGGTATTTACGTCGAATGAAGAAAAATGATTTGCTCGAGGTAAACAAAAAAAAACAGTCATTTATTCAGATGAGACCTGGATCTATGCTCACTATACTGTTAAGAAATGTTGGCAGTCTTCTACTGATATAGGAGGGGGAAAAAAAGATAGTCCTGGTCGTCGCTGGATAATATTTCATGCTGGGAGAGAATCTGGATTTGTAGATGGTGCCCTATTGATGTTTAAAGCCGACACAAAAACCGGCGACTATCACGACCAAATGAACGCAGAAAATTTTGAACAAACGACGAAATGGTTTGAACAAAAGCTTTTGCCTAATTTCCTGAACACTCCACAAAACCAGAATTATATTTATTATTAAAAAAACATAGAGAACCAAAAAAATATCGACAAATTATTAGCTGACCATGGGCACGAGGTAGTAAGGTTGCCGCCATATAACTGTGACCTCAATCCCATTGAGTACATTTGGAACCTCGTAAAACAACGAGTTTCAAACAAAAATATAAAAATATAGTGGGAGAGTAAAATTGAACTGTTAACTCTGGAATCTCTGCAGTCAATTAACTCTGATGATTGGAAAAGGGAGATAAATCACGTAAAGGCCTTTGAAAAGGAATAGTGGCAGAAAGACAGATTAGTTGATGAGCTATTTATCATCAACACGGGGAATGATAGTGATTCGTCAAAAAACGATACTGAAAATGATTCTGAGGCTGATAAATAAAATGTGGATTATATGAGTGGAGTTGAAGAATTGGAATAGATTTATTCACCCAAAAAAAAAATATATATTACTTGACTTAGTTTTATTGCTTTGTTTTTATCGTCAGTCTATTTATAATTCATCAACAACATAACAATTTTTAAATAAGAAATATAATAAATTAAATTATTAATTAATTATTACTTTTGCTGACTATACTTTTTTGTTTCGAGTGACGTCACACTAACGATAATGCGACAAGCTTCCAGCGTCATAGCAATCTACGGGGATTATATATATTATATGTATGTTTATTATTTTGGCTTTGGATTGTTACTTACTTTACTTGAATATTTTGACGAAAATACGTATTAGCGTTAAATTAAATACATCATTATGAACAAAAAGTTCGTTTATTTAGTCGGGTTTTTTGGTTTAATGTTTTTAACGATGTTACGATACTCCCTCACTGCGTAAGGTAATCTAGCCAAAGCTTACTGCCTATATTAGGTATATTTCGCTTCTGTTACAATAAATAAGAAAATATTTTTCCAGTGTTTCTATTGTCTTGTCTTTGTTTAAACAAACAATTTTTAGTTTCATCTGTGTATTATATTAAATGTAGTATACTGTAAAAGATGTGTCTATTACATTGCAGAATTACTAGAACTTTATAAATATTTATCATCTGTAAATGGTTTTCAAGTGAGGATTATCAAAGAGTAAATAAAACAATGTGCTCATACAACAAAGTGTCCTTTATTTCTTATAACGTTTCATTCATAATAACAATACATGTTTCTATATAACTTTAAATAAAATTTCAATACCTCGACCGTCTGCTAACCAAATAATAAAATATCTCGTAAACGCAGTATAAATGTATACGAATCTACTTTGTGCTTAATAGTACTCTGGATAAGACTTGGTTCATGAGTGCTTACTTTAAAAAGCTCTCATTATTACCTACGTTTCAATTTAGAGCTTCATATTGCATTATAACTATACCCTAATCTAATATAATATGTCGTTAGGTAATTAGACAATAAATTATCTATATCCAAAAGGCATTTGTTAGTAGCGACCGTCAAGTAAACATCTACGCCCATTTCACCCTAGATGAGGTTTTATCTAACATCTAGCATGAAATACCGTAACACAATTGGTATAAAAAGTGCTTCAGGAAAAATACGTTATCCACCCTCATTATAAACCAAACAATATACCTAACATATTTTTTGCCGAAGAAAATTTTATTTGCACAACGTTTTCTTCGTCACTAGTTGACTATTGAAAACCGCAAAAAAATTTAAAAGAAAAAAAAAATTACTCAAACTCGTCCCTGAAGCACATAATAAACCCATAATATTTAACCTTCATAATTAAAAAAAAAATCCAATCTATTCCTCAATTCACTAACATTTCCAGACAATAAATGAACTTGTTAGAAATAATGATATGTGGTTATTTTGTATACGCATAAACTATTATTAACATCAAAATAACAATTAATTTTTAAATATCACATAATATTCGTAAAATATATCTATTACAATTATAATATATTTATTTCATTATTATTTATTAATATCTTATGTGGTCCTTTGTAACGCACTATCTCTATCACGTGTTCGCATGACCTTCATTATTGCAAAACTGAGTGTTACTCAAAATATTTCATAAAGATGTTATTTATATAATATCTTTATCAAATATTTTGAGGACTTCGGGCAAATTTGTTTTAGTCTTTGATGGTGATGGTATAAAATGACGTTAATAATGTAACAATAAGGGTGCCTTTATTTTACTATGAAACGAGTAAATGATCTTAAACAATGATTAATTGTGCTCTCATTTATATTTGATCTTTGTTATACGGTTTATTAAATTGATATAAGTTCGCGGTTGATATGGTCGTATAACGAAACGCAAGATCTTAAAGGAACTGTCAACTGATCATTTTAGAATAAAATTGTCAGCTTGACAGCTGTCAGTCATTTTTCCCGCGAGCCCGCGAATTATCTGTTAAAATTCACAATTTAAAATTTAAAGCGTGTAACTTGTAAAGGTTTTGACCAATGCCAATTGACTTTTTAATTATTATCGTGAACTTAGGAACAAATTTACAATTGACCTATGACGAAATGACCTATGAACAAATTTACAATTGTGAGTCGAACAACGATTAGGACCTGCCTTCGGTGAATACGGAACTTTGAGCGCGAATCGTAGCTCCAATTACAATTTGACGATTCGCGCGGTGTTTTCTGGTGCCTGTCAAAGGACTTATAAAAAGTGTAAAATTGTAAAATCTTAGCTATCTATTTAAACTGTATTAAATCTGTAAAAAAATTACTAACGTGCCCATATTCTATTGTCGATTTGTTTTATTTATTACGTTGCAATGCGCGGTTGTAGCGTCAGGTGCAGGGCTCCTTACTAATTGACGTGTTTATAGTAAACTCCACTTACAATTAATTACTCATTCTCCTAGTTCACTGTCGTATTGTAAACTTTACGGACAGATCAGTATCATATCAATTTACGGAAACTTAAACTCCATTTATGTATTCTATGAGTACTATTATTATACTTACAAATATAAAGTTAGACACTTTAATGTTGATAGGCAAATTGTAAAGCTTGAATAATCTTGCCCTACCTGTGACATTTGAATCTGGAGATAGATGGTTCTAATTAGACAGAACCATAATATGACCTATGACACTGAACTACCTCTAGGTGATAATGACTGGTTCGTACAGTACCAATTTAGTTTGCTGATATCACAACAATTCAATAAAATGACTGAAACTGGCGTGAACGAGTGGATACAGAAAATAGTATGAACCGGCCATTACCTGTGTACATTACATTTTAACTGTAGGCCTAGCACGCTAACTTGAAAAGAGGCTGCACAATCCACTTACCTACCAAAATCTAATAATCTATTTTGGACCAAAAAGTAAGTGAGTTGGTTTGTCGCTCGTGTGCCCTGTTCGCACGTATGCACATACATAAGTGTGATAAGGAAGCATTGAATTAATTAAACAACCTATTTATAGGCAATTTGGAGTGTAATTAAATACTGAATGACAAATGGCTAGTCACCAAGTTTCACCCAACACATTTATTCACAAATAGAAAGTTACAGTTTCATTAGCTTCGTTTTATTGTACTTTGCAGCATTTTGTTTGAAATTTTAGTGCAGACTTTTAACTCTGTTGCTTCAAGACTTGATTTTAATTTGCTCTACAAAGAAATACTCATACTAGTAAACGGGGGCTCGTTTACTAGTATGAGTATTTCTTTTCGCAAATTCCACATTTCTTAATTATAGCTTACAAGTGGGTTCTCATATAGAACTTCTTATTTTTGTAAAAGTATAAAGAAATAAGTTCGGTACTTCAATTATTTTGTCCATAGCGTGCGTACAAGGCTTCCGAGTGATACTTTGGTCACGCGACACACAGCGATCCTCCACTATATTCGACACAACACGACATGACGCATTATACACGACTTCTCGTTTATCTACGTGACAATTCCAACAAAAATGCATTATTGTTCCGGCGCGATCGTCGATCGAAAGTCGTTCGATGCCGTTTCAATAAGTTCTACTGATATAGTTTTGCACAATAGCTTTGATTATTTATTGTCATCACATGTCACCAGCGACGTGTCGTCACGTCACCAGCGTCGTGTCGTCACGTCCTCCGCGTCGTGTCGTTGCGTCGCGGGTCGTGTCGTGTCGTCCTCTTCGCCCGCTACTCGTTCAGTATGCAAGTGCGCATGAGTGCATCGGTGACGGCGTACGGGTCGCAGTTGGACGCCGGCCGACGATCTTCCAAATAACCCTTCTTCTCTTCAGCAACCGTACGAGGTATACGGATGCTGCTGCCGCGGTTCGCCACACCTATTATATAATAAAATGTGTCATATGTGTTGTTACAATATTTTCACGATTTTCATCGTCAACTCATTACTATCTCACTCACTGCTGGGCACGGGTCTTCTCTCAGATTGAGAGAGTTTTTAGGACATAGTCCACCGCGCTGGCCAAGTGCGAATTGGTAGACGTTTTCACGATTAATACTTACTAATGAAAGTTGATGAAACAACTGCACTGATCAGGTACTGTTTAGTCATCGATTAGTTAAATCAAAAAGTGCATCTTAAATCGTCTTGGGGACTACAGGACTTCTATTATACATGACCAGTTATCACTTAATTTAAGGTGTATTCAATAATAAATTAAGCCTTCATGTTATCTTGATCTTCAGAGAAGGACACTTGTGAACTGCACGTAGAGCCCTCATCAAAAATATCAATTTTACCATGTAACATCATGTAAGGTGTTCCTACTTGTAGTATATGAAAATTAAGCTCATTTTCCCTTAAGTTGTAAGAATTCTAGAAGTTTCGACTAGATAAAAAGACCAGTGAAAGTCTTACCGGCGCTAAAGTCGTTGATACTGGCTGTCTCGTGCAAGCCGGTGAGCCGTCGCTCGTTGTCTTTGCCACCGCGTGGGTCGTATACCTTGATATGCTTCATGTGCACCTTGGATAGCTTGTCGATCGCCTTCTCGATCTCACTGTAACACGAGGATATAGTAAAGTTTCATGTGGAGAAAAAACGTGAAGATAAACCATTGACAGTTTTTGGAAGAAAGTCATAAAAATATAGTAAAGAAAAAAGTATTACATCTTAGTTTAGTTTTATCATCTACATCTATGTTTGGAGGCCAGAAGGAAAAAAAATGGCAAAGTTTTCAGCCAGAAGATACTACTTATGTACAGTGGAGTAAGCGGGAATGCCTCAAGTATGCATCCCTTAGAACACACTTCAAATCAGAAGATAGCAGCGTTTAACGCTGCTGTTATTAAAATAAACGCGGGGGTGGAGCCTTAAAATTGGAATCAAAAAGGATTCTATTAAAGTAAATTAAGAAGATGTTGAAAGTGAGGTATCACTGTCAACATATCATCTATGATGTAAATATTTATAGCCTCAGGCCCTTATAATCATTTCATGACAACATCTCATGAACAATTACAAGACCAAAATACTCACATAATACCGTTCTCCTCGCGCATCTTCTTGGTAGAGAAGTTAGTGTGGGCACCAGAGCCGTTCCAATCCTGAACCGGCTTGGGGTCGAAGGAGACTATCACACCATACTCCTCAGCCAGCCGGTGGAGGATGTACCTCGCCATCCACAGATCGTCCCCGGCCGTAACACCCAGGGAGGGCCCCACTTGGAACTCCCACTGTGACGGCATCACCTCAGCGTTGGTGCCGGATATCGGCACGCCAGCGAACAAACAACATCTGTGACGATAAATAGTCAATTAAGTGTTAATTGGCCATATTTATGAATATCTTTATGTTACGTTTAGAGAGACATACTTTTCCGAAGCATTCCATCTTAGTCCTCAGGGGTAGCAACGCATCTGTGGCTAACCAAAGGTGAGATTTGATCTTACCTAGTGTTGATTACAGATGTCCATGGGCAGCAGTAGCCACTTACCGTCAGGTGAGCTGCATGCATGCATGGTAAGTGGTTACTGCCGCCCATGGACATCTGTAAACAACTTCATGTAGAACAGGGGTTCTATCTGAAGTCGATCACAGATGCGTTGCTACTCCTGAAGACTAAGATGGTCGCCTTATATATAGCGTGAGCCGTAAATATTATTTTATATTATGGTATTAAAAACATATATTATAGCTTTGATATACATAATTATATTCACACTACTACGAATACTTTTGTTACTATTTTGACGCTAACTGCAAAAAAGCGTTAAATAAATTATGTGGAAAAGAATATTATAAGGATAAGAATATTATTAATCATATTACCAAAACAACGTTAGTCAACACATGCGTCGCCTTATGTAATTTCTAATTTAATATATCATTGATTTAATTAAATATTTATTCGTGTGAACTTTTAACTAATATTTTCTACTGCTTCTATTTAACTGATTTAGATAAAATTTTGAATATTTATGAACTTTGATGACAAAGCAATAGTATAATATGATATAATCATTCGTTTTAGTACATAATTTGAATAAAAGTAAAAAATAAAAATTTATTAAGAATTGAGTTTCAATTATTTCGCTTGACGTCATCCCGAAGATATCGAACAACGAGTCCATATGTAAAAAGGTTCTTAAACTCTTATCGCATTACACAATGCTTATTAGTGTCAAAAGTTCAATTACCCGCGGATAAAATCGTATTTACGCACATTAATGACTCCTAAAGCGGGGCAACAGACTAAACAATGACAGATAAGTGAATGACACAAGTTGAACGTACTTTACATTTAATATCCGTTTCCATGTTGTCATATTTAATACGTATCTATCTACTTTAGTTCTTGATCTACCTTCCTAAGTGGATTTTGGTAAAAACAATCACATATATGTGCATATAATTTTTTTAAAATCTTGTAATCTATACTAATATTATAAAGCTGAAGAGTTTGTTTGTTTGAACGCGCTAATCTCAGGAACTACTGGTCCGATTTGAAATTTTTTTTCGGTGTTAATGGGCTATCCATTTATCGAGGAAGGCTTTAGGCTATATATAATCACGCTAAGA